>CM029595.1:10831349-11042075 GCA_017311375.1 Mytilus coruscus
GTCATATAAGGACAGGTGTTATACCATAGGTGAAAATAAAATATTTAAAGTTTGCAACACATACTTGATTAGTATGTCATAGGCATTTTGATTTTGTGTACAGTGAGGATTTGCAAGCATAAAGAACAGACCAGAAATGATATATGATATACTGTAGAGTGAATACTGGAGAAATAGTTTGATGTCTGATAAGTTGATTATTTTCAGGCATTTAAAAGTTATTAAGAACTAGTGAAATGATTTGTTATCTTGCATATTTACAGACTTTTTTGAGAGTGGCTCAGAAAGGATGAGTAATGCTGATGAAGAAATGGAAGAGGTTGTAGAAGAGGAGGAAGAAGAAGAAGAAGAGGACGATGAGGAGGATGAAGAAGATGAAGATGGAGAGGAGGGATCTCCTTCAAGCAAGAAAATGATGAAGCGGGGAATCTCACCAATTGAATGGGATGTCCCATCAGAAGAAATCAGTGAGGTTGAAGAGGAGGAGGAGGAACATGAAGAAAGTCCTCAAGAAGAAAAAAGTGGAGAGAGTGGAGGTGAAAAATCAGATGAAGAATCTAAACGTAAGGTTTTAAACCAGCAGAGTTATGCAATTGGATTATTGAAGAAATATCTTTGTCTGTTAGCACATTAGTTTCTGTGTGGTAATGTTAATTGAGATCCCCATGGAATTATCAGTGGTCATTTACTGAGAAATAAGCTTTGTATTGGTCAAATAGAAATTTTGGGTCTACCCTGTTTAAAAAGGGTCTTGTTTCCAAATTTGTAAGTGTTAAAATTTCATTTTATTATTTGAAAAGTATCTAATAAAAAAAAACACTTGTAGATTTTAGAAGTTAGAGTTAGTTTTGTAATCTGTGTGTGATTTCCTTTCTTGATTTTTAAAGATATAAATAAATATGAAATAATATGAATGAAAATATAGAATATTTTATTTTTCCAGGTATATGAGAAAAATACATATATTGTCAAACACTTTACATTTATAAAAACACAAGAAAGTTAGTGGATGTTTTATATTAATTCATATAGAAAGCAAGAACAAGGCTTCCAAAACAGTCATATTTGCCGGACAAATATAAATTTATCAGGCATTGTCCAACTGGGCCAAGCATGAAAGAGACATCCTACTTGGGTTTGCCATTTCAACGTTCATGTAATTCAGAAAAAATCAACCATTTTGACTAGATCTTGTGCCACATAAAAGTGACAGTACTCTATAAACAAGCCCTACTACAATCAAGGTTAATTAAGGGTCTAACAGGTGAGATTTACCTGTGATCACCTGTGTCAGGTAAACTATTTGTACCAGACATCAAACAATCTTTTTGGAAGTTATTTTTTTATTAAGATTAAAAACATTCCTGGTTTAAATCTTGCTTCTTTTTAGCAAAACAGATTTAGACTATTAAAAAAACATTTTAAATGATAAGATTTACAAAGGTGGTAAAAAAGTTTAACAGACGGAACCACGTCGATTGAAATATTAGAAGTGTGTGCATGTGCACAACTTGACAAGTGTGATATTTATTATTTAATAAAGCATCCCAATGCATCCAAAATGATAAAAATGTCATTTAAACCATTATCTTACGTTCATATTTTCCCTAAGAAATAACGTGGAAAGAACTCCTTAATCTCAATATTGCTAGACAAAAATACACAGATTCTGCACAACCGCCTCTGTTCTGTGTTCTATCCTCGTCTAGTAAATATCCAGTATTGGAAAACATGTTAATCAAATAACTAAGCTGGTCCTCGACTGACTAAAACACTTTGAGAGTTAAAAAACCGGATTGAAAAAAATGTCCAGCTGGCTCAAATATTTTTATAAGCCCTGAGCAAGAAGGTTCATAATTCTACAGAAAAATTTGAGGTTATCTGTATTACCAATAAACTTTTATAATTCATTTGTATCTGATTATTTCAGAAAGAAACTCCATCTTGTACCATTAACAAAATATCTTGAATGGATCACTCAAAATACTTTTTCTTATAACAATCAAACAGAAACTATAAAATTGTTTTTTATAGCATTCCATGTGTTTTGCATGTGATTGCTGCTGTCAATGTGAAAGTGTAATGTTGTTGCAAATATCCTTAGCCCATTTATAAGTGAATAACAGAAAAATTATTAAGAAAAATAATCTTGATGTTGCTATCTTTTGAGTATGAAGAATCTTCTGTCCAAGTTTTGTAAAATTCAATGAAGGTTTAACAAAGTTTTAAAAGTTTTAAAATCTTTAACCACAGACTGTACCGACATGTTGACTTAAAAAAAAGTCACATAAATATAAGTAGAAATGCAAGAGACAATGCACATATTACAATCTGCTTGGTCAAATCATAGGCAGATGCATAGAAGAGAAGGCCTGGTCAAGGGTCCGTAAATGGTCATATTTGCCAGTCATGTCCTAAACTGAAAGCTATTTGTCCTAAACGGCAGATTGGGACTTGGCACGAATTAATTTTTTTTACCAAAATAATTTTGTTCATTTCATTGAGATCGGGTTTCTTTATCACCATTTTGCACTAGTTTTTGTTTTGTAATCCCTTTGCTGTAATAAAACTGCCACTCCGGTATAGTATGATAATCCTGAGGGCCCTCCCAATAACCATATTAATGCCTCCAGGAAATATTGGCTTATGATTGCTAAACACTTTTGACCTGAGTAATTCCCACCTGACGGATCACAAGCTCAGAACTAATATTATAAAGAAATTAAAATTCTATGACGAATTTCTTCATTATTTAATTACTTTTCACTAAAGACAATTGGCAATTCTGATTTAAAATTAAATCTTGATTTAATTTAATTAGAAAAAAGTTACTTTTCACGAGTCAAACGTGTGCTTTATTTACTATGAAATTGGCTTCACCAATTTAGACACTCAATCGTAAAATGCAAAATGATTTCATGCTAAATCAAACAAATGCAATTATTATCTGTTATATTCAAACACATTTAAAGGTAATAAAATTAGAAATCCGGTGTTTTCTCGTCAATTTGATAAACAAAACGAATCCTGGAAATGAATCAGGAATTACTCGTACTTTAGTATTGTCATGAAACTTCTGGATTTAATTTCGTCTTAAAATCGAAAGACAAATTAGCAATGTCTGTGAAATTTACAATTTGGAGTCATTAAAATCATTTCAATTTTAAACTGTTGCATTCCATGAACTGCTCTTGAACGTTTTTAGAAAAACGGAAAGAAAACTCATGAAGTAAATGCGATGAAACAGTCATACAAGTTTGTTGATGCTATGAATCTAGTGTGAATAATTTCGACAGTTTGAAAAAGGGGCCCAACATTTAAGTCATCTCAAAATGACCGAAATTGTTTTAAAAAATTCTGGATCCTTGGGCCTGGTAATAGATGAAGATTTATCATTTGACAAACATATTTGCAAAAAAGTGAACAAAGCAAACTCAATTTATGCTGCACTAAGAGGATCATTTAAAAATCTAAATGCTGAAATTTTCACTCCACTATACAAAACATTAGTGAGAATACTATGCTAGTTCAGTCAGGGCACCTATAAAAATATATATAGGTAAATACTATGACTAATTATCAGCAAAGAACAGAAAAATGAGGACACTCCAGACAGAATGTAGGATCTCTATGTCTTATCTTTGCAACTTTTGTCAAACTTGTCATGATGTACTAACTCTTAACATCAACTTGCTGCAATTCCAGCTGTAACTTATTTCATACCATCCACATGATCATCTTGAGACTATGACATACATTACTTGCAACCACTAACCGGAAAACTCATACTTTCCAACAGCTATTCAGCTCTGGAATACTGCCAGCATCTGTTATAAGACTACAGTCTCTGGAACATTTCGCTGGAGACATTGCAGAGATTCATCTTACACCATAAGACAGTTCCAGATTTTTACCAGTGTGAACATGCACAGTACATATTCGACCTTTTGTATATACTGTGAATTTATTTATTTTTGTGAATAGGAAAAAAAAATGTATTTTGGTGGACAATTGATTGAGGTGTTACTATACAAAATGTGTATTTTGTTGAACTTTTATATTCATGGTTCACCTATCCATGAAAATAAGTACCTAAGGAATAACAAAAAGTAGCATGCTTCCTTTGCTTGTATGAGCACAAGTGGGATATTACTCAGTTAATAAAGTCTGCACTTTATTTGGATGAAATAGAAGAGTTGTTTTCATTATTTAAGAGATTGTTCTTCTATATTCTGAACTTGCTATCTTTTATTTTGTAGGTGATTCCAAGCTGAAATATGTGTTCCGTAATGCAAGGTTCTTTCTCATTAAGAGTAACAATCATGAAAATGTTGCACTTGCAAAGGCCAAAGGGGTGTGGTCAACACCACCACAGAATGAAGGCAGATTGAACACAGCCTATAGGGTGAGCTAGAAAACAAATTATTTCACATTTTTCTGATTTAAATGTTCTTTGGAAGGTTTTGTTTGATGAAAAGAAATGATAAGATTTTAGTACAGTATCAAAATGAAATAAATGAATGCACATGGAATAAAAGTTGGTTTTAAATCTAAGTAATTACATTATAAATTAGATTTTAGCTATATTACTTTTTCATCAACATGAATAATTGAATGTACATGTACATAATGTGCTGATAATAATAAACAAATTTTGTTTAAGTATGTACTGTGATGAATTATTTGGTGTCATTGAAACAGTTTAAATATCTTTTTCAGAACCATGACAATGTGATATTAATATTTTCTGTTAAAGAAAGTGGGAAATTTCAAGGTATTGTAGTTTTAATATTATGTGTTGAAACCATATTTACAAAGAAATGTATTCAGCTCATTCTTGAAGAGGTTACTTTGGTTTCTAAAAGTAGCTGCTGTGCAGATTGATTCTTGTGGTTAGAGATTAGAAAATAACCTGGTTTAGGGTCTATTCCAGAAAAAATAGGGATGATTTTGGAAGGCACTTGATATAACAATACATGGTTGATAGGGCTCGAACAGTTTTCACAGTACAAATACATTTATAAAACATGGTTAAAATGATTTGAGAAAAAATAATTTTAAAGAAATTGTTATAGGAATTTAGTAATCTACTGTTATTGACTCCTATTTAGTTCATTTTATCTACTGAAAATGGATTGAAAAATGTCCAGCTGACTCAAATATTTTAAGACGCCCTGAGCAAGAAGGTTCATAATTCTACAGAAAAATTTGAGGTTATCTGTATTACCAATAAACTTTTATAATTCATTTGTATCTGATTATTTCAGAAAGAAACTCCATCTTGTACCATTAACAAAATATCTTGAATGGATCACTCAAAATACTTTTTCTTATAACAATCAAACAGAAACTATAAAATTGTTTTTTATAGCATTCCATGTGTTTTGCATGTGATTGCTGCTGTCAATGTGAAAATGTAATGTTGTTGCAAATATCCTTAGTCTATTTATAAGTGAATAACAGAAAATTATTAAGAAAAATAATCTTGATGTTGCTATCTTTTGAGTATGAAGAATCTTCTGTCCAAGTTTTGTAAAATTCAATGAAGGTTTAACAAAGTTTTAAAAGTTTTAAAATCTTTAACCACAGACTGTACCGACATGTTGACTTAAAAAGTCACATAAATATAAGTAGAAATGCAAGAGACAATGCACATATTACAATCTGCTTGGTCAAATCATAGGCAGATGCATAGAAGAGAAGGCCTGGTCAAGGGTCCGTAAATGGTCATATTTGCCAGTCATGTCCTAAACTGAAAGCTATTTGTCCTAAACGGCAGATTGGGACTTGGCACAATTAATTTTTTTACCAAAATAATTTTGTTCATTTCATTGAGATCGGGTTTCTTTATCACCATTTTGCACTAGTTTTTGTTTTGTAACCTTTGCTGTAATAAAACTGCCACTCCGGTATAGTATGATAATCCTGAGGGCCCTCCCAATAACCATATTAATGCCTCCAGGAAATATTGGCTTATGATTGCTAAACACTTTTGACCTGAGTAATTCCCACCTGACGGATCACAAGCTCAGAACTAATATTAAAAGAAATTAAAATTCTATGACTAATTTCTTCATTATTTAATTACTTTTCACTAAAGACAATTGGCAATTCTGATTTAAAATTAAATCTTGATTTAATTTAATTAGAAATAAGTTACTTTTCACGAGTCAACGTGTGCTTTATTTACTATGAAATTGGCTTCACCAATTTAGACACTCAATCAAAATGCAAAATGATTTCATGCTAAATCAAACAAATGCAATTATTATCTGTTATATTCAAACACATTTAAAGGTAATAAAATTAGAACCGTGTTTTTCGTCAATTTGATAAACAAAACGAATCCTGGAAATGAATCAGGAATTACTCGACTTTAGTATTGTCATGAAACTTCTGGATTTAATTTCGCCTTAAAATCGAAAGACAAATTAGCAATGTCTGTGAAATTTACAATTTGGAGTCATTAAAATCATTTCAATTTTAAACTGTTACATTCCATGAACTGCTCTTGAACGTTTTAGAAAACGGAAAGAAAACTCATGAAGTAAATGCGATGAAACAGTCATACAAGTTTGTTGATGCTATGAATCTAGTGTGAATAATTTCGACAGTTTGAAAAAGGGCCCAACATTTAAGTCATCTCAAAATGACCGAAATTGTTTTAAAAATTCTGGATCCTTGGGCATGGTAATAGATGAAGATTTATCATTTGACAAACATATTTGCAAAAAGTGAACAAAGCAAACTCAATTTATGCTGCACTAAGAGGATCATTTAAAAATCTAAATGCTGAAATTTTCACTCCACTATACAAAACATTAGTGAGAATACTATGCTAGTTCAGTCAGGGCACCTATAAAAATATATATAGGTAAATACTATGACTAATTATCAGCAAAGAACAGAAAAATGAGGACACTCCAGACAGAATGTAGGATCTCTATGTCTTATCTTTGCAACTTTTGTCAAACTTGTCATGATGTACTAACTCTTAACATCAACTTGCTGCAATTCCAAAAAAAAAAAAAAAAAAAAAAAAAAAAAAAAAAAAAAAAAAAAAAAAAAAAAAAAAAAAAAAAAAAAAAAAAAAAAAAAAAAAAAAAAAAAAAAAAAAAAAAAAAAAAAAAAAAAAAAAAAAAAAAAAAAAAAAAAAAAAAAAAAAAAAAAAAAAAAAAAAAAAAAAAAAAAAAAAAAAAAAAAAAAAAAAAAAAAAAAAAAAAAAAAAAACCCCCCCCCCCCCCCCCCCCCCCCCCCCCCCCCCCCCCCCCCCCCCCCCCCCCCCCCCCCCCCCCCCCCCCCCCCCCCCCCCCCCCCCCCCCCCCCCCCTAAGTAATTACATTATAAATTAGATTTTAGCTATATTACTTTTTCATCAACATGAATAATTGAATGTACATGTACATAATGTGCTGATAATAATAAACAAATTTTGTTCAAGTATGTACTGTGATGAATTATTTGGTGTCATTGAAACAGTTTAAATATCTTTTTCAGAACCATGACAATGTGATATTAATATTTTCTGTTAAAGAAAGTGGAAAATTTCAAGGTATTGTAGTTTTAATATTATGTGTTGAAACCATATTTACAAAGAAATGTATTCAGCTCATTCTTGAAGAGGTTACTTTGGTTTCTAAAAGTAGCTGCTGTGAAGATTGATTCTTGTGGTTAGAGATTAGAAAATAACCTGGTTTAGGGTCTATTCCAGAAAAAAATAGGGGATGATTTTGGAAGGCACTTGATATAACAATACATGGTTGATAGGGCTCCGAACAGTTTTCACAGTACAAATACATTTATAAAACATGGTTAAAATGATTTGAGAAAAAAATAATTTTAAAGAAATTGTTATAGGAATTTAGTAATCTACTGTTATTGACTCCTATTTAGTTCATTTTATCTACTGAAAAAAATGCCTATCTTTCTAAAGAACTTCAATAATGCAGCTAACTGTAAAAGTACTATATCGATAGTATGTTTTATTTTGTCCAACATACTCATCAATGGAATAATACAAGATATTATACACACAACTCTCCCAATCTTTCCACTAGTGATTTCAATCATTTGACAATTTTCAGGTTATGCAAGAATAGCAGATGAATCCACTAAAGATCATCCACCAATCAGATGGGTTTTACCTCCTGGTTTAAGTGCTAGAGCACTTAGTGGGGTATTTAAACTTGACTGGATAAACAGGTTTGATATGTAAAACTTTTAAGGATGAATTATACTGCTAATATATATAAATTTGGCAATCGCTAATGGCAGTCAGCAGGGTTTAAGAACATCTGTTGTTCGACCTGCTAGTCAAATGCGTTTGTTAAAATATACTTTTCACTTTTTGGTCTTTTGGAAAATGTTGTTTGTGCTGTATTTAGACCCTCTACCAAGAAATTTGTTTTGCATGCACACGTATAAAAATTGCGGTTTTATCCAACACAATCATAGGTTTGAACGTTGTTTTCAATTTAGACTTGTGACGCTAGATTAAAACTGACAAGGAAAGTAACACCTGGCCACCGAAAGCTTTATTATTTGTAGAGCCTAGGTGGTGGAGTGGTCTAGCGATCGGGCATAGTGCAAGGCGATTTGGTGCCATGATATCTCAGTAGCATGAGTTCAAATCCGGCGAGGATGAAGATTTATCATTTGACAAACATATTTGCAAAAAGTGAACAAAGCAAACTCAATTTATGCTGCACTAAGAGGATCATTTAAAAATCTAAATGCTGAAATTTTCACTCCACTATACAAAACATTAGTGAGAATACTATGCTAGTTCAGTCAGGGCACCTATAAAATATATATAGGTAAATACTATGACTAATTATCAGCAAAGAACAGAAAAATGAGGACACTCCAGACAGAATGTAGGATCTCTATGTCTTATCTTTGCAACTTTTGTCAAACTTGTCATGATGTACTAACTCTTAACATCAACTTGCTGCAATTCCAGCTGTAACTTATTTCATACCATCCACATGATCATCTTGAGACTATGACATACATTACTTGCAACCACTAACCGGAAAACTCATACTTTCCAACAGCTATTCAGCTCTGGAATACTGCCAGCATCTGTTATAAGACTACAGTCTCTGGAACATTTCGCTGGAGACATTGCAGAGATTCATCTTACACCATAAGACAGTTCCAGATTTTTACCAGTGTGAACATGCACAGTACATATTCGACCTTTTGTATATACTGTGAATTTATTTATTTTGTGAATAGGAAAAAATGTATTTTGGTGGACAATTGATTGAGGTGTTACTATACAAAATGTGTATTTTGTTGAACTTTTATATTCATGGTTCACCTATCCATGAAAATAAGGAATAACAAAAAGTAGCATGCTTCCTTTGCTTGTATGAGCACAAGTGGGATATTACTCAGTTAATAAAGTCTGCACTTTATTTGGATGAAATAGAAGAGTTGTTTTCATTATTTAAGAGATTGTTCTTCTATATTCTGAACTTGCTATCTTTTTTTTGTAGGTGATTCCAAGCTGAAATATGTGTTCCGTAATGCAAGGTTCTTTCTCATTAAGAGTAACAATCATGAAAATGTTGCACTTGCAAAGGCCAAAGGGGTGTGGTCAACACCACCACAGAATGAAGGCAGATTGAACACAGCCTATAGGGTGAGCTAGAAAACAAATTATTTCACATTTTTCTGATTTAAATGTTCTTTGGAAGGTTTTGTTTGATGAAAAGAAATGATAAGATTTTAGTACAGTATCAAAATGAAATAAATGAATGCACATGGAATAAAAGTTGATTTTAAATCTAAGTAATTACATTATAAATTAGATTTTAGCTATATTACTTTTTCATCAACATGAATAATTGAATGTACATGTACATAATGTGCTGATAATAATGAACAAATTTTGTTTAAGTATTTTACTGTGATGAATTATTTGGTGTCATTGAAACAGTTTAAATATCTTTTCAGAACCATGACAATGTGATATTAATATTTTCTGTTAAAGAAAGTGGAAAATTTCAAGGTATTGTAGTTTTAATATTATGTGTTGAAACCATATTTACAAAGAAATGTATTCAGCTCATTCTTGAAGAGGTTACTTTGGTTTCTAAAAGTAGCTGCTGTGAAGATTGATTCTTGTGGTTAGAGATTAGAAAATAACCTGGTTTAGGGTCTATTCCAGAAAAAATAGGGATGATTTTGGAAGGCACTTGATATAACAATACATGGTTGATAGGGCTCGAACAGTTTTCACAGTACAAATACATTTATAAAACATGGTTAAAATGATTTGAGAAAAAATAATTTTAAAGAAATTGTTATAGGAATTTAGTAATCTACTGTTATTGACTCCTATTTAGTTCATTTTATCTACTGAAAAAATGCCTATCTTTCTAAAGAACTTCAGTAATGCAGCTAACTGTAAAAGTACTATATCGATAGTATGTTTTATTTTGTCCAACATACTCATCAATGGAATAATACAAGATATTATACACACAACTCTCCCAATCTTTCCACTAGTGATTTCAATCATTTGACAATTTTCAGGTTATGCAAGAATAGCAGATGAATCCACTAAAGATCATCCACCAATCAGATGGGTTTTACCTCCTGGTTTAAGTGCTAGAGCACTTAGTGGGGTATTTAAACTTGACTGGATAAACAGGTTTGATATGTAAAACTTTTAAGGATGAATTATACTGCTAATATATATAAATTTGGCAATCGCTAATGGCAGTCAGCAGGGTTTAAGAACATCTGTTGTTCGACCTGCTAGTCAAATGCGTTTTGTTAAAATATACTTTTTCACTTTTTTGGTCTTTTGGAAAATGTTGTTTGTGCTGTATTTAGACCCCTCTACCAAGAAATTTGTTTTGCATGCACACGTATAAAAATTGCGGTTTTATCCAACACAATCATAGGTTTGAACGTTGTTTTCAATTTAGACTTGTGACGACGCTAGATTAAAACTGACAAGGAAAGTAACACCTGGCCACCGAAAGCTTTATTATTTGTAGAGCCTAGGTGGTCGAGTGGTCTAGCGCATCGGGCATAGTGCAAGGCGATTTGGTGCCACGATATCTCAGTAGCATGAGTTCAAATCCCGGCGAGGGAAGAACAAAAAATTTGCGAAAGAAAATTTACAGATCTAACATTGTTGGGCTGATGTTTAGACGAATTATATATACAGAATGTATTTTCAGCCTTGTATCAACATCACTGCTGGTGATCCGATGGATAAAATCTGTTGAGTCGTCACTGGTTCAGACGTACTTGTGTGTGTATATATACACACAAGTATCTTAAACTTTCATTCTGGAAATTCATAGTTAACCATTAAAAAATACATCATGATTAGTCTGATTAGTGTAATTAGGAAACACAAACTTGGTGGATTTGTTAAAGCAGAAAGACCTAACTACAACTAAATTTTGGTTAAAAGTTTATCATTTTTCAGAATTATAATTGTAAACAAGTTAGCCTGAAAACCGGGTACTCCTTCTACAGATTATTCTGATAAATTTTGAAATGCAATTTAAAAAAAGATAGAAATTCCAGTGTAGGGCTGGCTTATTTCATCTGAATTGATTTGAATCGGAAGGAGATTGAATGAATGGATGAAAAAGGGTTGGAATGTGACTATTGTTGAAAATGGACTTAAATCAATTTGATTGATACTGGAAACCTCTTTGTGTGTCCTATTATTGATAAAAGAATGAAAAAAATGTAAGGGCTGTTCAATTTAAACATACCTGGTACCAATGGAAGATACTTTCAAAATTTAGTAACAACCTAAAGTTAAAAATTTCACTAACATCCACCATTATAGATGATTTTAATGTGCCATCCCTTGGACCACTTTTGTTTTATTTGAACAGCCTAAAGAAATAATTTTGAATAATTGCAAGCATTAACTTTAATATTATGGAAATTTTCAGGAGAGAATTACCTTTCACTAAAACACAACATCTACACAATGGTTGGAATGACAACAAACCTGTGAAAATTGGTCGTGACGGACAGGTATGCATTTATGTCTTCAAATTTCTGTTTGAATATTTATCAGATTTATACATTTATCAAAAAAATTTGAAACTTTATTCATAGAATGTTCATTAGAAGTAAACGGATTTTTATTATACCCCCGCTTTTAAAAAAAGGGGGGGTATACTGTTTTACCTCTGTCTGTCCTTCCGTCAGTCCATCTATCCGTCAGTCCGTCCGTCCCATGAATATTTTCGTCGCATTTTTCTCAGGAACTACTTGACAAGGATTTCTGAAATTTGGTTTCAGGGTTTATATAAGTAAGTTACACCATGTGATGCATTTTCAGATTCATCACTCAGCAACTTCCTGTTTACTGAACACTTGTATTATTTTACACATGATAGCCAAGTTGAAAATTTTCGTCACATTTTTCTCAGGAACTACTTGACAAGGATTTCTGAAATTTGGTTTTAGGGTTTATATAAGTCAGCTATACCATGTGATGCGTTTTCAGATTCATCACTCAACAACTTCCTGTTTACTGAAATATTTCGGCGGGGGTATCATCAGTGAGCAGTAGCTCACAGTTTTACTTGTTTATGTTATTCTTAATTTGTAGAATTTTCATTTGATGTGCACTGATTTATGATTAAACTACATCAAAAGAATGATGAAAATTGTTCCAATGCAAGATGATTTGTACAATATATAAAAGAAAACAATGAAGCAGTATTTTAAACCTGAGAGGATCTAGCCAGTGGGCCTGGTTACCAGTTAAAAAAAAAGATATGCTTATATACCAAAGAACCAAGTGTAAGATCAGCTGAAATTATTCAGATTTTATATATGCCTGTGTAGAATAAAATCAATATTATTCATTCATTGAAGAATTTTATTTTTTTAGGATATTGAGCCAAAATGTGGAGAAATGTTGTGTAAACTTTTCCCAGCAGATGATAATGTTGATTTGAGTTCCATTGTGCGGAAAGCTCGTAAAAGACATTCTGTACGGAGAGCTAATGGCAGTGGAGGAGGTGGTGGAGAAGGAGGAGGAGGAGGAGTTGTTATTGAACGTAGAAGAGAAAATTTTCGTGGAAGAGATTTCCGCGGTCGGTTTGGACGTGGTGATTTCTTTAGGTTAGCCTTCAACATGTGTAATTCTAAAGGAATAACTTGAACATTGTATTATATTACACGTGACCACAACATGTAAAACCAAGCTGCTCACCAGACATCTTACTTGGTGACAAAACTTTGTCCTATTCTTGGTCCAAAAAAATGGAAAGAAACACAGAGGGTGATACTTCTGAACATCCAAACTTCTTTAACTTTTTCAAAAACATAAATAAATTCAAAAATTAATGTCTAAATTTGTAAATTTTATGTGGTAAGTATAGACTGTTGAACACTAACTGTCTAAAATCATTTGTATTTATTACTTTATTACTTTTGAAGATGTTCCAGGTCTTTTTAATCTTACAATATCAAGAAGAATCTTAGCAGGGACAAAAAAAGCTGTATAATGAAAAATGCGATGAAAATGTGCTAAATGGATTAAAATTGCCATATATTACGAACTTAATTTTCCGCAAACAACTTCTTCAATGAAGACCATTCCAGGACTGAATTCTCTTCTTTTGAAAATTTAAGGACTTAATTTCAGTTTGCAGTTAAAAGGACTATTTTAATAATAGTTGTGATTAAAGGACTTATAATCTATGGACTTAAATTCTATCAAATGGACTTGCTGAGTAAAATTGATATAATAGGTTTGTAGTGTGGTGCCCTATGGTAAATACAGGACTTAAATTTCTGTGTTTGGGTAAAACGAGCTTACTCATAACACAAAAGGAGATCACATGTTAAAAAGGACTTATTAAACTGTCCATATTTGTGGTCTGGTTTTGATATTAAGTGTGGATTTAAACTGAAGAATAGAGTAGCAAGTGAACATTTTACATATTAAATGACAATGTTAGTTATGTGGACACTTATTCCACAATAATATGGTGACAATAGCCATTAACTTCTTGTGTGGATTTGTGTACTACGGTATGTTATATTCAAGTAATCATTAGGTATGGGTAAAATGAGTTAATAGTTATATGTTAATTCAATTGGTCAATTGAACATGTCATGATTTTAATTTTGTTTATAACTGAACCTGTAATATTGTATTATTTAGCTAACATCATAAGTGTCACTGCTTCTGAAAATACTTATTTTTACAGGGAGTTAAGATTTACTTTTATATAGGATTAATTGAATTCCTGCAGATGATAGAGCATTTATTTCAAGTGAAGCTTAATTTAGTAAATAAGTTAATGCCCTTAAATGCAAATATTAGTTTCTAATAAATCTTCTTTGGGAAGACCTTTTTAACTTGGGGAACAATCATGCCATATAAGTTATTTAGAAATTTTTATTTTTATAAGACTATTAGTGCCACCTAATTTTTACAAGGAAAGATGGACATCAAATAATTTTGGAGGTAGAGTTATCTCCCTTAATCAGTCATATTTTCTTTCTCTTGACTAATTTCTGGGTTTTTTTCTGTTATTTTCCAAATACTGCCTATTAACAAGCCTATAGGGAGCAGTTTTTGAAGGGCTTAAGTTGAAAACTTACTAAACATATGAGGCAACATATTTCTTTGTTTGTAGTTCTGGAGATAAAGGAATTTTAATTTTAAAAAATTATAAGCAAACCTGAAAAAATGTAATAACTTCCCAAACTTGAGAAATGTAGGGGTTTAAAAAAATCTTGTATAAGCATAAGGGGCGATTATTGAAAGCTTAAAAAGAAAATTTAAATTGAACCAATTTACATATTACCCTGACAGTCTGTCGTGTTTTTACACAGCTTGTCAGGAATTGTTATTTGAAAACTCTGTAAAAATGTTTTATATGAATATATATAGTGTGCCATTATGTACCAATGTTTATAGACTTCAGACTGTCATTAAGTGGACAATATAGAACTACAACATGGTCATCATAATTGACTCCCTTGAAATCATTTGCAAAATGAAAAACAATGTTGGCGAAAAATAACATCAACTTTCAAACTCCTCACATCATTTTCATACCTTAAAAATAAATATACTCACTCTCATTATCACCAGAAATATCTGGAAGTGTTCTTATGAATTTTAATAACTCTTTTTCTCAGTGTATATCAAATGTATAAAAGTTAGTGATGTCTTTTTTTTAAATATTTTTGATCACCCTTAACCCCTTAGACGACTCCTATTGCTATAACCATGAAAACATATTTGCTATAAAAAATATTTAATCTTTTGGGATATAGTATTCCTTTAGGGAAAAAAATGGTAATGTAAAAGAAATTTATGGTGGCTGTGATGTCACACAGGAAATATTTCCTGTCCACAGTCATTAATATACATACAAAGCCATTAGTCAGGTGAGAAGTACAACATTATTAGTTTATCCTTTAAGTTTTTAATGTAAACATTTTTATTTAATGTTGATATGGTTAAGGAATTGTTGCCAACCATTTAAAAGAGTATTTTGATATTGCCCCTTTTCTTCAATATGAGATAGGAAATGGGTCTTTTTGTTACAAAACTGGCATATCTGCATCCTTTTCTGAGGTCACTTTAAGCAAAAAAGAATTACCTAGCTCTTTATTTTCTAGGCCTAAAAGTAGTTAAAAATGCAGCTGATTTGGTCAAATTTCACCAAAACATCAATTTTTTTTACCTGTTTGAGTTTACTTGTTTAAGGTGTATCTGTTAAAGGTTTGATAAAAAAAACGAATAAAATTGTTCTATTTCACTTTCATCAACTTGAAACACTTTTTGTCTTAAGTAATAGACTGAAGTAAATCATTGGGGCCAAATAAGCTTATACTGTGTCTACTCATTTAATATGGTATTGAGCTACATTTTTTTGGTTTGGGTTGTACATTTTAAAATTAAAAATGTTCAGTTTTAATAGGATATCATAGTATTAAGGGAAACTTGAATGTGCATCATTTTCAATTGAACCCAATGCATATCAGAGAGTGCTGCTGAAGTTGACTACTATAAGTTATGAGCACTGAAGTGGATGCATGTAGATCTTACTGTAAGTTATGATCACTGAAATTGATGCTACAGGCTTAGATCTCACAGATCACACTGTAAGTCATGAACCCTTAAGTTAATGCTACAGACCAAAATCATGCAGATCTTACTGTATGCCATGAGCACTGAAGATGATGCAACAGGCTAATTTCATGTAGATCTTACTTTAAGTCATGAGATCTGAAGTTGATGCTATAGACTTCAATCTTACTGTTAGTCAATAATGCTGAAGTTGATGCTACAGGCTTAGGTCATGTAGATCTTACTGTAAGTCAAGAATGCTGAAGTTGACGCTACAGGTTTAGATCTTACTGCAAGTCATGAGCGCTAAAGTAAATGGTACAGACTTAGGTCATGTAGATCTTATTGTAAGTCATGATTGCTGAAGTTGATGCTACAGGCTAAGTTCATGTAGATCTTACTGTAAGTCAAGAATGCCAAGTTGATGCTACAGGTTAAGTTCTTACTGTTAGTCATGAACACTTAATGGTATGGACTTAGGTCATGTAGATTTTTAATGTAAGTCATGACAGCTGAAGTTGATGCTTCAGGTTTAGATCTTACTGTAAGTCATGATCGCTGACATTTAAGATACAGGCTTAGGTCATGTAAATCTTACTGTAAGTCATGAGGACTGAAGGTTTAGATATAACTGTAAGTTTTTCTTGCTGAAGAATTAGATCTTACTGTAATGGTTCAGACTTAGATCATGTAGATTTTGCTGTAAGTCATGAGTGCTGAAGTTGATGCTCCAGGTTTAGATCTTACCGTTAGTCATGATCGTTAAAGTTGATCTTGCAGGCTTAGTCTTGTAGATCTTACTGTTAGTCATGAACACTGATTTTGATGCTGCAGGTTTAGTTAGATTTTACTGTAAGTGATGATTTTTGAAGTTGATGCTACAGGCTTTGATCATGTAGATCAGCTCATTATTGAAAGCAAGCAAAGATCTGTTTATTTCCTACTATTTCAGGAGATTGTTGTTTCACTTATGTTCACTCTTTGTCCTTTCTTTCCCAAATTAGAGGTCACTATATTGTTTTCAGAGATGGACAAATATCTAAATGTCCATACCACATACAAGTATCAAACAGCTGTCCACCAACCTTACTTTAGATATTATAATATATAAGATGCCTTTTTTCAAGACTAAGTCTTTATTCTTTTATTCTGATTTATTAGAAGTTTTTCACCTGCAATTGTGTAATAATTTGAGGAGTTTTTCCTCGGTTTCAAGGCTTCGAAATTTAGTCCTTTTTGTGAAATTTCCAACAGACTTTGTGTTATCAACTACAACGGTGTTCAACCCAGAAGGTCCTGTCATGCCTGTAGTATGATGAAAACCAATTGCTTAGAACCATAAAGACTACATTGATTCCTATTGGTCAATATAGACATTCTTTCTGCAATGAAATAACAACATTTAATTTTTAACTTGCTTTAATTGGGAGATTCTCAACAAATGCTCATCATTTCATGCTGCTTAGAGTCTTGTTGAACATTTTATGAGGTTAAGGGTCATAATCTTTTTAGTGCTATATAAACTACTACTTGGTCAAACTTGATTTAATATAATATTTTCAATCTAGTGGGGGAAAAAAGGGATCTCTTGTGGTAGGTCAATGATATTTGGTATGCAGTTGTATAAGCATTTGAACATCTCATTTCCATGGAGATTTTATGACCATACCCCTTCAGTCATGGTCTATTTTATTGGCATCTGCACTTGATTCTATGGAGATTATGTGGCATGCCCCCTTATCATTGGTCATTGACATTGAAACTTTTGCATAGTTCATGTTTAGGTCAGATTAAAAGGAAAAACTGATGATAATTCAATGGTATTTGGTTTGCAGTTCTAATAGCATTGGCATTTCTTATTTCCACAGTTTATTTGGCAATTCACCTTTTGACATGGTTCATTGACTTTAAATATTTTTAAATATGGTGACTTTTTTATTTCAACATTTGCATTGTACTATCGAAACTACATAAAGGCAACACATATCTTTCTGTCAAGTGTTCTTTTTAAAAATTATTTTAAGTATCACGTACTGATTGCTTAAAAAGAAAAATTGTCTGAAACACGTACACTTACATTGTGTTCATGAAATTTGGAAAATGGACTTGCATGTAAAAGTGACCTCACTATTACATGTACATTTCTACTTAATGGAAATTGTCTCCTGAATATTTTACATATTTGAGAAAAATCTAGACATTATTGCTGTCATGAGACCTCTTCAAAATCATTAATTAATATTACCGGTAAAGTTTTTTATTATAAAAGTGGGATGCAGTTTCTAACTTTCTATCATTTGATATATTATTATGCTTTTATTATACCCCTGCTTTAAAAAAGTAGGGGTTTACTGTTTTACCTCTGTCCGTCTGTTTATCCATCCATCCGTCCGTCTGTCCCTTGAATATTTTTCGTCTCATTTTTCTCAGGAACTACATCATAAGGAGTTCTGAAATTTGGTTTCTGGGTTTATATAAATCAGCTATACCGTGTGATGTGTTTTCAGATTCATCACTCAACAACTTCCTGTTTACTGTCAAGTATTTGGGCGGGGTATCATCAGTGAGCAGTAGCTCGCAGTTTCACTTGTTATTCCTTTTAGTGTTTTAATTTATTTGTCTAATAAGACATAACATTAAACTAACATAATTACAGGACAAACAAATTACCTTCTAGCATTGTAAATAAAATTATTGTCTGGTAGGTTGTTAAAGCTCATTTTCAGAATGTCATTAAAACACTTGAAAATTCTGAAGAAAAAAAAAACATTTTTTATAAGGACAGACTAGAAATATAAAACAGATATCAGAAAAAATTGAAAAAAGAGAAGGAATGACAAGGCCACTGTTTTCCCTGTAATTCTATATTTTTACAATTTTTTTTGGTAAGGCTGTTTCTCAAATTGAATTGTCCCAAAAGTTTTTAAAATGTCCATTTAATTAAAAAAAAAAAACCTGTTCATAACATCACAATGGCATTTAAAATGCAATGCTAGATGGTATTCGTTTAACTTGAAGTATGAAAGAAAAAATAATTTGACAAATAAAAAGTGTCATTTCTATAATAGGACGCTCAATTTCTATTGTTTAAATTTTAACTGGATATTAAAATGTGGCATAAAATGAACACATATATTGCTGATACTTGGGGAAGCAAGTTTATGTCATTCTTTTGATGAATTATATTTCCAAACTTTATTGAATATTCTTAGGTAGTTAAACTTTTATAAAGAAAGCATTGGTACAGTTTTCAAAAGGTTCAAATTAATATTTTCCCAGCAATACACATTGTATGTTTTGAGTTTTAAGAGTTCAGATATAGTTAAATTACAGTGAAAATGTCAGACAGAAAAAGGTGAATAATAGCAGGGAAGTGTTCAAATGACCAGTTGGTTTAACATTTATACCAATCATGTAATTTTCTATTTTGTTCTGTGTAAATTTTAGACTTTTGTTAAGCCTCATATTTCTTCACAAAGTAATAATGCAATCATGAGCAAATTTATATTATTTTTAGACTTCAGATGGGGGAGGTGGGTTTGTTTGGAAAAAAATATATGATAGGACTTAGAAATGATAACAAACATGATTTTTTTTTTTTCAGAAAAAAATGTATACAGCAATCACAAATGGATATGTTTTGCCTCATGATTGCTACATTTCACTTTCAATCCTAAAAGTTTTTCAGATGTTGTGTATTTTGAAAATTTTCTGAATGTATATACATGTATGACATAAGACCATTTTCCTGTTGCAGACGCAGGCGCATGGATGATTTTGAGGGACCAAGAAGAAAACGACCAAGAGGAGATTTTGATAGAGAGGGAGGTAGGTTTAAAGTCTTAAGTTATGTAAACAACACATGTTCTGAATTTGTGCACACAATTTTTACAATGTCAAAGCTTGAAATTGTCCTGAACATGCATGAAAAATTTGCCACTGGAAGTTAAGCAACCAACAATCAATCAAAGCTTGCGAAAAATAGATATATCAAGTTTTATAGAGTACAAATTTTCAACACTGAAAATGAATGCGAGTGGATTAAGATCAAAATAATAAGAACTCGCATTCTGATATCTGATACTTATATCTGTAAGCAGATTTTTCTGAAATCGCAATAATTAACCTCACATTTTGTCCATTATTTAAAAATCACAATAATAAATGCATGCACTAATTTCTGAATTTACAGTATTATAATGAAAATAAGAGCCTTGAGTCATAGTTCACAGTTCATACAGTTGAAAATTCATAATTGCGACTAATTGACATTATGTTTGAATATTACAGGTAGAATGTTTAGAGATCGACCTGACAGGTAAGTGAAAAAGTCTAATATACTGCAACCATCTATGAATAATAAAAAAGGTGGGGGGGCCCTTATGGGAAAAATTTGGTTGATTATATAGGGAATCACTGAATCATGACTGGAGCGGGCCCCCTCATAGGCAGTCAGTGGGCCCCCTCTTATGAAAATTTCTGGATCCGCCACTGATGTCAACATTCAATTAGTTTAATGTACTTTTAGTTGAATTATATATTCTATAACCAATTTGGACCTATTTTGTATATCATATGGGCGCCTCGCTGTCTGACAGGTGTAAGTAGTTGATCCAGCGGTCTTTAGCCTGTTAATACTGAGATTGTGAGTGGGAAACCCGCTCAATTCCTTTCTTAATTGATTAATATTGCCAGGTAGTGGTTCTCTGCGAATACTCTAGCTTCCTCCACCAACTGACTGCCATGATATAGCCAATAAAGTGGCGTTAAACAACAATAATCAATCAATCCATCAATCTGATATAGCCAATAATGCTTAAAGTGGCGTTAAACAACAATAATCAATCAATCCATTAATCTATGATATAGCCAATAGTGCTTAAAGTGGCATAAAACAACAATAATCAATCCATCAGTCTGTATCATATCATTTTGGGCACAAATTCTGACTAAAATGTGGGTTTTTATGCCCCCACCGTAGCGGAGGGGGCATTAAGTTTTACCCTTGTCCGTCTGTACGTACGTACGTAATCCCAAAATTGGTTTCTGTTCTCTAACTTTAGTTTGCCTCAACCAAATGTTATGAAAATTATACACAATGCTAATTACCACAAAACACAGATCAAGTTTGAATTTTGGTGGCGTCACTTTTACCTTTCTGGAGTTATGCCCCTTTGCAAATGGAAAAATTGCTCAATTTTTCGTTTCCGTTCTCTAACTTGAGTTTGCCTCAACCAAATGTTATGAAACTTATACACAATGCTTATTACCACAAAACACAGATCAAGTTTGAATTTTGGTGGCGTCACTTTTACCTTTCTATAGTTATGCCCCTTTATAAATGGAAAAACTGCTGAAATATTCGTTTCTGTTCTCTAACTTTAGTTTGCCTCAACAAAATGTTATGAAACTTATGCACAGTGCTAATTACCACAAAACACAGATCAAGTTTGAATTTTTGGTGGCGTCACTTTTAACATTCTAGAGTTATGCCCCTTTACAAATGGAAAAATTGCTGAATTTTTCGTTTCCGTTCTCTAACTTAAGTTTGCCTTAACTAAATGTTATGAAACTTATAAACAATGCTTATTACCACAAAACTCAGTTCAAGTACAAATTTGGGTAGCGGCACTTTTACACTTCTTGGTTTATGTCCTTTAGAAAGTTATATACAAGCAGGGGCATCATCTTATGATGAATATCTTATTTTGAAAACACAGCTTTGTATAGTTATTCTAGGTGTTATATATTGTGTGAATGTAGTGTGTTTAACATATTACACTTGTGTTGTAGATCACCCAGATATGCAGGAGTAAGAAGAGATACATTTATAAATGGGGTAAGTGAAAATTTTATTCATGTTCATCATTTTGAATATTGAGAAAATATCTGCACATGAAAAACACAAACCTTATATTTTTGATAAAGACCTTGATTTCTGAGGAATTGTTTTAACACTAGTTATTTTTTTTTTTGATTGATAGACTTTAGTTTTACAGGAATAAAAATGATTTTCTTGTGCGTTTCAGTCTTACAATGACTACATCAGAGAATTCCAGCATGCCAGACCACCCGTACCCCCAGGGATGCCACCTTATGGACCACCGGTTAGTATTTTCTACTCAGTTTGATATAGCCATTGTAATAAAGTGTTATATTACATTTCATGTTTATAAACAATTTACACCAACAAAATTATGACAGAAAATGAAACTGCATGTACATGTAGTCTATATATTAACATGCATAAACTGCAAAAAATACTAATGAGATAGATTTTAAAGAGAGAAAAAAATGCACATAAAGCACCATTTAATACCCTGTTTTATTGAAACTCTTTAACAAAGGAAAAAACACATCACAGCATGTTTTAAATGTTCATCAAAATCAGGTCAAATGGGGTTACTAAAGGGGTTTCACTGCATTGAAGGAGATAAAGGATAACCAGCAATGTTTACATTTTAGCCACCTGGGTTTGGTATGGAACCTATGCCACCTTATCATAATCCATATCATGAAAGACAAAGAGAATACATGCCAGTCCCAGAATATGCTCAGTCTGCATCACGGTCGGACAAGCGATCTGTAAGTACTAATTATACATATAACAAGTGTTATGTCCCTTAAAAAAAAAAAAATCGTGAGTAAAAGTGACTGGTTAATTGATAAAATGATAATTTTATGAAAAAATCAGTGATGGATTGCCATACTATGACTGAAATGGGCAATAATTATTGATGTAAATTATTATATTTAAATATGTTTGTGCAATAATTACATGGAGTTGACAAATTACTACAGACTTCCTAAGATTCAAGTTTTGGATATTATTCATGAATCATTTATCTCCAAAATTTGGCAAATATAACTGTCAATGAACCCTTTGGTGAGACATAATAATAAAAAGAGAACTATGTTAACATTTAATACTTCAGAAAGATTAAGTTTATAAAGAATACCATATTCCTAAGTTATGTCTAGAAGTTTATTGTCTTTTTTGCCTTTCAGTATGAAAGAGATGTAGATGATTTTTTAAGGAGAACTTCAGAACCAATGAGACGTAGGAGTCGTGAAAGAGATCGTAGCAGGGAACGAGACCGTGAACGTGAACATGGAAGAGAAAGAGAACACAGACATCGCCACAGAGACAGACGATCTTCACGATGATGATAATTGAATGAGAGGAATGTGAGGGCATTGTTATGAGAGGAAGGAGTGTGTTGCACTGGATGTGCATTAAAAATGGATAGCTGTCTTTCATCAGAATGAGTGATTTTAATAAGTGATGAAGAAAATCATTTGATGAACAAAAATGAAATGAAAGTGCTATCAATCTATTGTCATTTATTTTTAGCATTTGTGTAAATGTTTTTTATACATTTTAAATCTTTTTATTTTGTGTATTTATAGCAATTGTATGTAAATCATACACTAATAAATGTCATTTATATAATCATTTGTTTTTCTATCCAAGCTTAGAGTAGTTATCAAAATTTAAGGTTACCCACTAGGTTATGCTTTCTCAGAATTTGTGTGATGTCTTTACTCAAAATCCATTCATTGCATGTGTACTGATTGAAATTTTAATCTGGAAAAACATGATTTACTTGAAATTCTTAATGTGCCTGTCCTAAGTCATGAGCCTGTAATTCAATGACTGTTAGTTGATGTCTGCCATGTTATACCCTCACTCTAAAGTGGATGATGATGATAATGGATGGCTGTTAAACGTCCAGCGGCAAATTTAATGAATATTCAGGACGAGAACATGTTAATTTAATCTTTACCCTGCATTGTGCTAAATCATCACATTGAGCAAGATAGATTTTTAACTTGCTAGTTCACAAGATAACAGTCCTCAGGAAGACGTGTCACCCTACCCAGACACATTATTCTGACTCCGAGGCTGACCATTCTTTGCTCTTACTCCTTAAGGGCATACGATACAGTTACAGGGGAGGTAATGACGTTGCCAATGTAAAATGTTATTTTCGCGACGTCAAACTGTAACTTATCGGGAAAAGATGCAGTTTTCGACTTATTTTTATCATTCAAACTGATTTAACTTGAAAACGAGTTCATTGACCCTCTTTTTAAAATGACATTTAGTTTGATTACGTATGAAGATTATTTGTACCAATTTTTATGAAAAAGTCAATAGTGCAATTTTTTAAATTTGATAAATATACAGCAAAAATGACGTTTTTTCTACATTCATGAACATTTGATAAATATGAGTTATTTGTAAAAATAAAATGTACAAATTTATAGAACATTTATATAAAACTGAAATTACAAATGATTTAACAAAAAACAGCTTGTGTTTATCTTTTAAAACAAAAAAGTTATGTATTACTGTCGAAAGGAAAAATACGTCCACAAATCCCAAATTTGAGGCAATATCTGAAATTTCAACCTCAATTTACTCAAAAAGTAGCACATGATGGTATATTTTTTATTACATATTTGATTTAATCAGGTAAAAAATAGCCTATATGCAAATTTTCATCAAAATTTCATTATGGGATCAAAACTGTATCGTATGCCCTTATTTTAAAGTTTGTGGTTTGACCTGGCCATTGTTCAAGTTTGAACCCACAACCTCCCTCCCACACTTGAGGGGAAAAAGAGACCACCAAGGTGGTGTCTTATAGTGGAGGCTATATTTGCAATCACCTTGTACATCTCCCTGTTTGTCAAACAAATATATTTATCACACTTTACTCAGAAATAACTAAACAGAAGGACTTCATATTAGGCCAGTAGCTTGACAGTGATATGTTGTAATGTGTATGCACTTCTTGGATTAGCCCAACACATACTTCTTGATGGCAGATGCTTTGAATATTCAAGATGTTGAATGAACTTAAAATTTTTTGCACACTTTTTCTCAAGTACTACTGAACAGAATGACTGCATATTTGGTCAGCAGCTTTGCAGTGATAAGTTTTAACGTTTGGGTGTTTTTATGCCCCCGCCGTAGTGGAGGGGGCTTTAAGTTTTACCCTTGTCCAGACGTATGTCCCAAAGTTGGTTTCCGTTCTCTAACTTTAGTTAGCCTCAACCAAATGCTGTGAAAATTATACACAATGCTTATTACCACAAAATACAGATCAAGTTTGAATTTTGGTGGTGTCACTTTAACCATTCTAGAGTTATGCCCCTTTACAAATGGAAAAATTGCTGAATTTTTGTTTGCTTTCTGTAACTTAAGGTAGCCTCAACCAAATTTTATGAAACTTATACACAATGCTTATTACCACAAAATATAGATCAAGTTTGAATTCTGGTGGCATCATTTTTACCGTTCTAGAGTTATGACCCTTTACAAATTGAAAAATTGCTCAATTTTTCGTTTCCATTCTCTAATTTAAGTTTGCCTCAACCAAATTTTATGAAACTTATACACAATACTTATTACCAGAAAACTCAGATCAAGTACAAATTTCTGTAGTGTCATTTTACTGTTCTTCAGTTATGTCCTTTACTTTATGTGATATGCAAGAGGGGGCATCATCTGTGTCCCATGGACACATTCCCCATTTATTTAGATTAAGACTCGTACATCTTGTTTTCCTACAATTTGAATTAAGAGTGGTGGTTGTGCTTAGCATGTCAACATGAATTATAGTTGTTTACATCCTCTTCTTTTGGTATCTGGCTGTTAGTTGTCTCATTGGCAGTTTACATCCTCCTCTTTTGGTATCTGGTTGGTAGTTGTCTCATTAACAGTTTACATCCTCTTCTTTTGGTATCTGGTTGGTAGTTGTCTCATTGACAGTTTACATCCTCTTCTTTTGGTATCTGGCTGGTAGTTATCTCATTGACAGTTTACATCCTCTTCTTTTGGTATCTGGCTGGTAGTTGTCTCATTGACAGTTTACATCCTCTTCTTTTGGTATCTGGCTGGTAGTTATCTCATTGACAGTTTACATCCTCTTCTTTTGGTATCTGGCTGGTAGTTGTCTCATTGGCAGTTTACATCCTCTTCTTTTGTATCTGGCTGGTAGTTGTCTCATTGACAGTTTACATCCTCTTCTTTTGGTATCTGGTTGGTAGTTGTCTCATTGGCAGTTTACATCCTCTTCTTTTGGTATCTGGTTGGTAGTTGTCTCATTGACAGTTTACATCCTCTTTTGGTATCTGGCTGGTAGTTATCTCATTGACAGTTTACATCCTCTTCTTTTGGTATCTGGCTGGTAGTTGTCTCATTGACAGTTTACATCCTCTTCTTTTGGTATCTGGCTGGTAGTTGTCTCATTGACAGTTTACATCCTCTTCTTTTGGTATCTGGCTGGTAGTTGTCTCATTGGCAGTTTACATCCTCTTCTTTTTGTATCTGGCTGGTAGTTGTCTCATTGACAGTTTACATCCTCTTCTTTTGGTATCTGGTTGGTAGTTGTCTCATTGGCAGTTTACATCCTCTTCTTTTGGTATCTGGCTGGTAGTTGTCTCATTGACAGTTTACATCCTCTTCTTTTGGTATCTGTTTGGTAGTTGTCTCATTGGCAATCATGCTACATATACCTGTGTCTTATGGAATGCATACGGAAAGTCTGTTCTTTTAAAATAAGAATCATAATTTTGTTATGCCTGTTAGTTTCATTTGAGATACAGTATTCCAAATCCATAGGGGCTTCGGCAAAGACACAAACTTTTGTATAAACTTTATTAATGTAGAAGGTAGAAGACCTGTATGCTTCATATGTTGTATACACATGCTTTATATTGTAAAGTTTTGGTTTCAGGGTTGCTAATCCTGCATTGGCCTAAGTTCAATTTATGAAGCTTCGTATTTAGGAGGAAGAAGAGCTGGATATTTTTTATCTGGTCTACATCTACCTTATGGTCTAAGTTCGTTTATACTTGATCTCATTTTCTACATCTACCTTATGGTCTGAAGTTTCATTATGGTCTAAGTTCGTTTATACTTGATCTCATTTTCACGGTCCAGGGATATTAAAGTTCTGAGTAGGTCCATTTCTCATATATTACTACTATAAGCAATAGGTCAACATTATAAATATAAGAACATGGGGTATGATTGCCAATGAGACAACTCTCCACCAGAGACCAAATGACGTAGAAGCTATTTGGTATATAGAATGATTGTAAGTTGTTCATAATCATCTGACCTTGACCTCATTTTTATGGATCAGCGATAATGTTAAGGTTCTGTTAACATTATCAAAGTGACACATCTGTCAGTCTGAACTTGTTTAAACAAAAACCTGTAGCTGTGTTTGGGTGGTGTCATCTAATCCGTACAGTCTGTTCACATCAAAAGTTGACGGCACACCATAGTTTCAGTTGCACAGTACCAAACATCTGATAAGCCAAGTGATACTACTTAATAGAACTTTTCATATATTTTCACTGGTGTAATAAGGCCAATTTGTTTTACAATCAGTAATGGTGATTGATATCTACAAATATTGCTTACATTTGAGATGATTAGTTGTGACAGTCTATTGAAAATCTCCACAGCAACTACTACCAGTTGAGTATGCCAAAAAACTGTATGGGAATGATTAATCCAATATTTAACCAAATTCATTTGCAGCTGATCCGATTAATATCTAGTTACAGCACTGGGTCGATACCTATGCTGGTGGACTATAAGTCCCTGAGGGTATCATCAGCCCAGTAGTCAGTACTTCGGTACTGACATGATTTATAACAAACCTTTCTAAAATTGTCCGTCAATAAATTTTAAAATTGTTAGAAACTAAGGTTTCAAAAGTTGACCTTAGATGGATTTGGCTATTTTTTAGGTCCTTTTTGGTTATATAGCTCTTCAACTGTTTCGGTTCTTAAATCCTTGGCTTTCAAATATTCGGCTTTGAACGTTCCTAATGAAGGTAAATCCAGAAAAGCGCTTCGGACGCATGAAATTTATAATGACTTAGTTTGTCAGCTCTACATTGACATTACTGTATTATACACCCGTTTTCTTTACCCTATTAGTCCACCTGTTTTAGCTACTGTCAGCTCTACATTGACATTACTGTACTATACACCCGTTTTCTTTACCCTATTAGTCCACCTGTTTTACCTGCTGTCAGCTCTACTTTGACATTACTGTATTATACACCCGTTTTCTTTACCATATTAGTCCACCTGTTTTACCTGCTGTCAGCTCTACATTGAAATTACTGTATAATACACCCGTTCTCTACATTGACATTACTGTATAATACACCCGTTCTCTACATTGACATTACTGTATAATACACCCGTTCTCTACATTGACATTACTGTATTATACACCCGTTTTCTACATTGACATTGCTGTATTATACACCCGTTTTCTACATTGACATTACTGTATTATACACCCGTTCTCTACATTGACATTACTGTATTATACACCCGTTCTCTACATTGACATTACTGTATTATACACCCGTTTTTTACCATATTAGTCCACCTGTTTTACCTGTTGTCATTATACACCCGTTTTTTACCATATTAGTCCACCTGTTTTACCTGTTGTCTGCATGTGACATCTTTTGCTCTTTCTGTAGTATTGGTTATCTCATGATAATTAACATTACTGTCATGCCCAACATTGGATCGTTTAGGATCATAGGATTTAACAGATTTAGTTGAGAACCGAAATCAGTTGAGCTTGATAAATAAGCATTGTAGAATGAGTCAACATGCTCATGGAAAGTAAAAGCATTAAGAAATGATTTTGTACTGTTAAGCTCAATCAGAGACATTTAATGCAATAATTGTATTCTACGTCTCTGATTTAATGTAGCTTGTTACAAAGTTCTAATTAACGATGCCCTTCATCAAAATGCCTTTGAGAAGTAATGGATACCAAAATAGAAACGGAGTATTCGCTGAGAGATGTAAGAAATTACCTTGGAAAACTACATGTGGGGTTCATTGATTTTCACCGGGAGTATAGTTCTGTTATGTGAGACAAACAATCGTAAGATTGACTTATAAATATCCACAATTCATCATACAATCACCCAAAAAGTTTTTCAAATCTTCCTGATAAAAAGACTTAACTGATTTTTCCACTCTTGTTGTTTAATCTTTGCGTCTGGTATTTTTTTCGGATTAATATCGATGCTCTAATTGGAAACAAGACAAAAATACCATATTTCTATTGTTTTTGTCAGGACTGAAATCCTGCAGTAATTGCACGAGATCGTGTTTTCCTGCACTGTAAAGTTATAGAGTAATGCTTACTACTTTTTAGCTTCCACATAGCGGAACACGAGTTTAAAAAAAATAAAATCAAACAAACATACTAGTTATCAAAGGTTTTATTTGTTGTTGTTGCTTCAAGGATGTTTTTTTTTTTTTTTTTTTGGGGGTCATTTTGTTTTCTTTTTTGTCCTTTGGAGAACTTGTTGGTATTTCTTTAATACACTCACGTTAACATATCGACATTTTTTTTCTAGGTTTTGAGGGAATTAAGAGCTTATTTTATTGTAAAGGCACATGTATATTGTTGAAGACCATATGTTGACATCTGCATGTTTTTATTTCCTTTGTATATATGTTTTGTTGAGTGCCTGTCTTATTGGTATATACCAACATCTCATTTTATTCATATGAAATTTTACATGTATTTCTGATATAAACTATAACATCTCCATACAACTGAGCGAATGACTATGAGTGGCCGTTCATGTCAAAATAACGATACTTCCATCATGATAGTTTATCCATCCCGATGCTTTTAACAACTGTTATACTTGTCGAAAGCATCATGGAATTCAAAAGTATCGTGATGTAATTCAAAAGTATCGTGATGGAAGTCAAAAATTTCGTGATGGAAGTCAAAAGCATCGGGACTTCCATCACTATGCTTTTGACTTCCATCGCGATGCTTTTAACTTCCATCACGACGCTTTTGACTTCTATCGTGATGCTTTTGGCTTCCATCGCGATGCTATTGTCAGTTAAATTGTATCGTGATGCTTTGAGTAAGTATCATGATACTTTAGACTTGTATCATGATACTTTTGACAAGTATCATGATACTTGTTTAAAAAGAGGGACGAAAGATACCAGAGGGACAGTCAAACTCACAGATTGAAAACAAACTGACAACGCCATGGCTAAAAATAAAAAGACAAACAGACAAATAATAGTACAGAAGACAGCATCAGGATACTTGTTAAAACCATCACGATGGAAAAACTATAATGATGGAAGTATCGTTATTTTGACATGAACGGCCACTCATACATGACACTTATTTTATTTTTCCATTGCTAAATATTTCCCCGTAGATTGCATTTTTAAAAGAGACAGAATTTAGAGCAAATTTTTATTTGTGTTTGTGACAAGAAAAGTTGTAAAGTCAGCATACAGTTCAGTTGGACGGAATATCAACTTATCAACAGCACAGATAATTCAGATTTTTGGTTGGTAAAGATCACAGTTGTACTGATTACATTTCCATGCCATAGCACACTGGATGATGAAAGCTTTACAGCCAGTCACGTGAGAGCAGTAGAACGCGCAGTCAGTCTCGTGAGATACAGCTTTCGTATGGGCGATGTGTTTGACGTACTGCGACAAATCCTGCTGTTTAGGTGGCCAAATTCTTTCAAACAACAGTGTAGGTGGTTCCTCTTTGTTCACAACTGACTTGTTAAACAGATCACTTTCGATGTAAGCCATTGCTAAAGCTACAAAGGATTCAAAGATATTTTCAACCAATGAAATCATATAGTATATGAACAAATTTAAAACACTAACTATCTGTTTCATTTGGTTTTTTCTTTGTTTTTATTGTATCGAATTTTATACAGAAGATATTACAACAGTCTCGGGAAATCAATATGATAACCATGTATTACTTGAAGACATCCCTGTATACCATTTACTTCTTTTTATATTAAAGTCGTACAGCTAACCGGAAAGTCGGTATTCGATACTTACAACTCTTACAAATGAACCCCGGAAGCCTTTCCCAGCACTCTTTGAAGACAATAATTCCATCTGCATTCAGAGCTCCACATATATCTTGATTGGATTTTGGTGCATTTCCTGCAATCAAACTGGACATGTTTATATGAGTCTTGTATAGCAAAATATCTGTAGTCTAAATGCAGCCAGATACACAGATTCGTAATTCTGGTTTCTAGAAAGATTACAACTTCAATGTTCATAAAAATAGCAAAATCTTCTTGTTACAAATTAATGTATGCTTCATCAATTTACAAAAATATAACAGAGCGAAATTGTCGCCTCCCTGGACATAATTTTATCCATAACACATCCTGTGATGAATCTGTCCAAGTTTTTTGTGTATGGTAAGCATCAACGCAACCAAATATTAGTTGGTTTGATCTATCCAGACGCATACCGGTATTTCAGACAAATATAAAAAAGAAGATGTGGTATGATTGCCAATGAGACTACTCTCCACAAGAGACCAAATGACACAGAAATTAAAAAGTCTAGCTACGGATGGGCTATATATTTGATAAGAACCACTCAGTAAAATAGTAAGTTCTGCGATATACTAGATAGTATGTAATATGTGTGCAGGTATGGTGGTCATTAATATGGATATATGCAGCCAAATATAGCTTCTTCGACTTTGTGTTACTCGATTCTCATTCTGTATTTCTTCACGGTGTTGTTTTCACCGATCAAATAAACTACACACCCAACAAATAACTCTCGTCAGTTACATAAATTACATGCTTTTAACGATCTTTTCGATTCTGTTCACAGTTTCGAATCTCTATAATACTATTCCACAAATTCCTATCAAACGGAAGTTTTCTCAATTACCGTTAATCTAATGGCCATTTGAAAAATCTGAACTTTCCGTTCCCTATTGTTAATGTTAAATGCTTGATTGTCCCTTTGGTATCTTCGGCCTCTTTTTATACTTTTTAGACGGTGATATTTTGTTGGTTTTTTGTCGAGCCTGCGACTTCTGTCGCAGAAAGCTCCACATAGGGATAGTGATCCGGCGGCGTTAACTAACTTCTTAAAAGCTTAATATTTCAGAAGGTAGAAGACCTGGATGCTTCATTATCCTTCATGGTTCAGTGACTACTTGAAAAAAATGTTAAGATTTTTTGTAATGTTAACAGTGGCGGATCCAGAGGGGCGTAGAGGGCGTATGCCCCCCTTTGCTTGCACTTTTTTTCATTGTAAAATGATTAATCAGTCTAGACTTCGTGAACTTTGCCATTTCCCGTGTATTTAATTTTTATGCGACAATTCTTTACTTATATATATATATTTTTCGCTCGTATTTACTGTAATATATTATTGATTATGTCAAAGTCATGTGATTCTCTACGGTGGAGTTGACCAGTTCGTCGAAAAAAACGTCACTCAGTCATTTCAAAATTCAAATTACAGTAACACATTGCTTAGGCTGAGGATGACAAGCATGACGCCTTCAAAGCGACAAAGTATCATGAGCAAGAACGTATTGACTTCTATTTCACAATTCCACCCAACAAAAAGTAATACTCTATTACATTCTCATGAAAAAAAAGTTCCACAGCAATATTATTTACCTACGAAAACATGTTTAACCCCACACGCCCCAGCCCACTAATAACATTGCTGAATAGTGATCCCCAGTCAGTAAGCTCTAGATATAGATTTAAAGTCTAAGGTACGGACCATTTGATCTGAGGGGGCAGTCTGAGATATTTTAGAGAAAAATTTGACCCTGATTTTTGCATAAAACAAAAATTCTGGCCGTATCTGGATTGAAAACAATAATCTTGTGCACTTTTTGCTATTAGAGAAAAAAATATTTTCAACAGAATTATTTAACATTAAATGAAAATGATGAATAAAAACGTGCGTAATTTTTATTTTTTTTGGGGTTGCATGTGAATCCCATATCTGACCGGAATATCTGTTTCGCCGAACTGATATACTGAATATTTTTTCAAGGCCCGACTGCAACCTGCCTGCTGGTGTGGCCTATATGTCTCCATGTGTCGACCGTCATTCACAACTTCATTGTCATTCCGACTCATTCGTATCCTTTGGTTGATTTGGAACCCTCACTTCCCTTGTTGGGTGAAACATTTCAACCAAACATTTGGATGAAAATTGCTTGTTTGTCTTTCTTCGTGTCGGTCGTATAGTAAATTTCATTGAATAGCCGTATATCATGTTTACAAAAGAAATTTGTGAGGTTATGCTAACGAACCATACAACAAACGAGAATTTTCCATGTCCATGTTTTACTGACAAATCCCACATCAAATATGTTAATTAGTACATAGCTTTAGATCCATCCAATCATTTCATAATAGACAATTGATGGAGAGAATACGGGGCACCAAAAATGTCCAGCCCCTACACTTTAACTATAAAATGCCTTTTACACTTATTTTGTGTTTTTTAGCCAAAAAGGTCCAAAATTTTCTCTCGCCCGCTCGGCCATCTTTAATACTACGCCCCTTTCCAAAATCCTGGATCTGCCCTGGTTAATTTCCTCTTATTATGAGTAATAGGATGACTATATTTGGTATGTGCGTACCTTGCCAGGTCCTCATGCCTGTCAGACAGTTTTCACTTGACCTCGACCTCCTTTCATGGATCAGTGAGCAAGGTTAAGTTTTCGTGGTCAGGTCCATATCTCCGATACAATAGGTCTACTATATTTTGTGTATGTAATGATTGTAAGGTGTACATGTCCAGCTGGCAGGTGTCATCTGACCTTGACCTCATTTTCATGGTTCAGTGGTAAAAGTTAAGTTTTTGTGTTTTGGTCTTTTTTTTCTAATACTGTATGCAATAGGTGAACTATATTTGGTGTATGGAAATATTTTACGATGTACATGTCAGTCAGGCAGGATTTATTTGACCTTGCCCTCATTTTCAAGGTTCATTGCTTAATGTTAAGTTTTTGTGTTTTGATCTGTTTTTCTTATACTGTATGCAATAGGTCAACTATATTTGGTGTATGGAAATATTTTGCGATGTACATGTCAGTCTGGCAGGTTTTATTTAACCTTGACCTCATTTTCATGGTTCATTGCTTAACGTTAAGTTTTTGTGTTTTGGTCTGTTCTTTTTAAACTTTAAGCGATAGGTCAACTATACCTGGTGTATGGAATGATTGTAAGGTGTATGTGTCTGTCTGGCAGGTATAATCTGACCTTCACCTCATTTTCATGGTTCATTGGTCAATGTTCAGTTTTCCTGGTTAACTTTGTTTCTTAGATACTATAAGCAAAAGGTCAACTATATTTGATGCATGGAATGATTTTAAGGTGTACATGTCTGTCTGGCATGGCTCATCTGACGTTGACCTCATTTCAATGGTTTGGTCTGTTTCTTTTATACTATAAGCAATAGGTCATCTATATTCGGTGTATGGAATGATTGTATTAAAGGTGTACATGTATTTCTGGCTCGGTTTATCTGACATTGACCTCATTTTCTTTGATCATAAATGTTAATGTGATACTTGTAGTAAAACTTTATATTTAGGACTATCAATATCAAATCAATGGTCAGTATAGTAGGCGAGACATTTCAGCCTGTGAACTCTTGTTCTAATATATAGGATGTATACTTACCAACTCGTTCGCTATGCCCGTGTCTGAGGTGATATTTTAGATTTCTTGTGTATAACTGATAAATAATTAAGTCAGGGATTTCGTTACAATCAAATTACTTAAAACCTATACAAGATTGGTTTGAAAGTTTGGGTTTACCTGCAAAAATCTTATAACAAATGGGATATCACATCTTAATGTTTACGGTGATGTTGTTTATAGAGCTGGTAAACTAAGATACGATTCATGTACATGCATCCTTCCTTTTAATAAACTTATTTTAAAAGGGTTTCATTTTTTCATCGTAGTAAGATCTTTGAATATTGTCTTTATCTGTACCTACTATTAATACATAGCTAAACATGCATTGGTATCCAGATATCACGTATGGACCATCATCCTGTTGATACTTATAGTTTATAGAGTTCCACAAGGTCATGCTTCTTCTAAGACTGTTTATAACGCCTTTACACCAAATATACTGGAAACATTTAGTGGACAATAATTATATACATGTATTAAGTACTGTCTACATCAATTCACGAATCCCCAGAATTGCATTTGAGCAGAGCAAATATCAATCAATCGTAACTTGCGTCGATATGAGTATAACGAAATCAGAGATATATATTTTAATTAGATTGAGCAAATACACATCTTCTATGGACTCAAACATAAAAAATATTGTAAACATTCTTCCAATCAAAAAGACTACCATTTTTGCGTTCGAAGCTGTTAAAAAAAACTTACCATTCTCGTCTATGTCTGACATGGATCCATCTAACCAAATCCATCCTTGGTCCTTGTTTGGTTTCGGTATAAGTCCTATCCATACAAGATTCTTTGTGAAAGGCTGAAATAGTTAACAGACAATATACCATGAATAGTTTTATTAACTTATCAAAGAGCAGAATAACTACAATTCGACGGAAGGAATACTTTAATGCTGTGCATGTGTAGCCGAAAGTGGTTTACAAATGAGGTCACATTCAGTAGTATGATGGATGGAGCCAGAAGGAATGACATTACTCTTGACTTCCACGAAGACCAAGGTCCACCGTGTATATCAAGAAATATTAGTCATATTATTTTATAATTAAATGTTGGGACTTTTACAGGACAAATCGACAATACAGTAGAGATAGAATATTGGTTGATTTGATCAGCCTTACCCTACATGGTCTTTTACAACTGGATAGGATTATTGAAATACAAATTTTGTCAATTTCTAATAAGTTCTTATGAAGACCAAAATACATATATCTGGTTAATTTCAAGTTTGAGGTCATGAATTTTATTGTTGTGTCTATGTATCATGTTTTTTTTCGCCGTAACCATTTTTCAATGGTTGAAAAACTGTGATAAGAAAATTAATAATAACCGGAAGTAATGTGGTCGTTATAAAACTCGTTTCTTCATCATTCCATACACTGGCCAAGACCGAATCCTTGTATGTACTACATATATCCTTGGCGACAATGGCATCGACTGGATGTTCGCTGTATAAATAACACATCTGGTTATAGTACAACCAACCTTCTTCACAACCATCTGGTGTATAGTTTATACCTACAACTAAAATTTTATGATTTTTAATAGTCATCAATTATTAAAAGAAATAAAAAGATTTAGACAGCGAGGTGTGCTTCGTGTTTTTAAATATATCTCGAAATTAACGGTTAGGGTCGTTTGAGAATATAAGAAAATATAGATAAAAGATATGATTTAAATCGTGTAGGGAGACTGCTTCGTTCCCGACACGGAGAAGAACCCTTCATAGTAACACATTTTTTATGGTTATACTGGTGGTCAGTTGCAAGGCAATATCTCTACACTTATCCAACATGTCTACATTTTTCCAGTTGCAGTCCAAGTTCCCACACTTCATTCCGGTCGACTATTCAAAACTTACCTATTCGAGTTATCTTCTTGAATATGCATGAAACCTTTGCCACTGGACGTTACGCAACCAAACAACATTCAATCGATTATGTAATCGTTTTTTGACATCACCGAAGGCGACTCAGTCATCATCGTATTTGAAATTTTTCTTAAACGGGTGTCAGGAATAAAATAATTTCATTTCTTGCAAACACCAATTTCAACAACAAAACTTCATGGTATGTTTGTTGTAAGAAAAGGGACAACGAAAAGGAAATATACAAGAGAAACATTGTTTGACTAATGTTTATTATAACAGACCATGAAAAGGGAGAGTGACAGAGGTGTTCAAGCTAAAGTTAAACTCTATTTCCCCTTCCTCAAACCACTACAATGACCCGCACAGAAAGCATCATCATAGGATAAGTCATTTTATGAAATATCATATGTGTACATCAATTACGAAATTATAATTGAGAATCAAAAATATTATTAAACATTCATGATCATATATGAATATATAAAGTAAATCTTAAAAGCAAGGGTTTGGTTTCGTCTTTTTTCTTTGCTTTTCAAGTTATAAACGATCTCAAATCATAAAAAAAAAACAGAGACCCAAAGTTGTTATTCATTTCTTGTTGAAAAAGTCTACTTGTAGAAATTAATTAATTAGATCTTACCCAATATGACTGGTCTCAATAAAACAACCCATGCGATCAAAGAAAATTCCATAACTAAACGAAATCAATAGTTACAGACATATATGATGTATGCCTTGCCAAAAATCATTTTCATTCATGTGAACATCCATCGATTTCACACAAGCCTTGTAAGCAGAACCATTAAATTTCAAATATGGCTTGGTGTGCTGGAAATGAGAATATTGGTAAACACATCTCTTCCGCTATCTTACAACAGCAAATGGAAAATTAAATAAAAATTTGCATTTAGACTTTTTATTTTGGAAAGTGGAGCATTGGGTGTAACTATTTGAATTTTCTGCACTTTATTGTTTGTATGTCCGTGTGCATCCATTTTTTTTACATTTGCTTTGTATTCAGGAAACAAAATTGATTCGAAAAAAGAAAGATTTTTCTCTCCATCAAACTATTTAAATATTCACAAAAATTAAAAACTAATGTCAAATAAAACTTGAAAATATGAATTATTGAAATAAATAGATAAATCTAAGTTATAAAAAAGTAAATGTAAATCTCTCAACCCAACTAAACTCGAGTCATAAGCTGTCGGTATGATGACCATTAACATAAAAACTCGAGTCATAAACTGTCGGTATGATGACCATTAACATAAAAGCCTGTGTCGCTCACCTGTATCTACTGTGATTTTGGAAATCATTTTAATAAGGTTACAATCATAAAAAAAGTATTAGATACCCTAATAATGATTGAGGCCAAGTTTGGTTTAATTTGGCCCAGTAGTTAAATTAAAAGCAGAAGATTTTTGAAAAAAGTTTACAAAAATTACCAAAAAATTGCAGAAAATGACTTTAAAGGACAATAACTCCAATAAGATGTCAATTGACGATTTTGGTCATGTTGACTTATTTGTAGATCTTACTTTGCTGAACATTATTGCTGTTTTCAGTTTATCTCTATTTAAGATAATATTCAAAATAACCAAAAACTGCAAAATTTCCTTAAAATTACCAACTCAGGGCAGAAACCCAACAACGGGTTGTCTGATTTGTCTGAAAATTTAATGGGCAGATAGATCTAAACCTGATGAACAATTTTACCCCAGTCAGATTTGCTCTTAATGCTTTGGTTTCAGAGATATAAGCCAAAAACTGTATTTTACCCCGATGTTCTATTTTTAGCCATGTCGGCCATGTTGGTTAAAAGGCGGGGTCATCAGACACATTTTTTAAACTAGATATCCTAATGATGATTGTGGCCAAGTTTGGTAAAATTTGTCTACGTAGCTTCAGAGGAGAAGATTTTTGTAAAAGATTACAAAAATTTACGAAAAATTGTTAAAAATTGACTTTAAAGGGCAATAACTCCTTAAGGGGTCAATTGGAAATTTTGGTCATGTTGACTTATTCGTAGATCTTACTTTGCTGAACATTATTGCTTTACAGTTTATCTCTATCTATAATAATATTCAAGATAATAACCAAAAAACTTTCCTTAAAATCACCAATTCAGGGGCAGCAACCCAACAACGGGTTTGACTGATTCGTCTGAAAATTTCAGTGCAGATAGAACTTCACCTGATGAACATTTTTACCTTATGTCAGATTTGCTCTAAATGCTTTAGTTTCAGAGATATAAGCCAAAAACTGCAATTTACCCCCTATGTTCTATTTTTAGCCATGTCGGCCATGTTGGTTAAAAGGCGGGGTCATCGGACACATTTTTTAAACTAGATACCCTAATGATGATTGTGGCCAAGTTTGGTAAAATTTGTCTCAGTAGTTTCAGAGGAGAAGATTTTTGTAAAGGTTAACGACGACGACGACGACGACAACGGACGACAGACGGACGCCAAGTGATGAGAAAAGTTCACTTGGCCCTTCGGGCCAGGTGAGCTAAAATTGGTCTTAAAGCACTTGGTACGCTTATTTTCTATACATACTAATCTTTGCTGCTTTTTTAGATATCACGCCAAAATCTACCAAATTTCGACAACCAACTTTTCCAGCTCATTGCCCTACTCATTGTCACGGAAACTTTCAATATCAAAACAGTCTCTGTAAAAACAGCACATTGAAGTTCTAATTAAGCGAAAAAGTGAACAACTAGGTCGTCTCGATTATAATACATATATATGTAATGGTTTCTCGATTTTAACGTCTTTATATATGTCCGAATGATATAAAAATACGGAGACGTGGTATAATAGCCATGGAGACAACTTTCCATAAAGACCATAGAACAGGTACTTACGGGACAGAATTTTTGATTTGTCCCCCCTTTTTCCAAAATCCGTAATTTTTTTCTGTTTTCTTTTAATTATTTTCGTGTTTTTCAAATCGTTTGTTTCCATGGAAGAATTTAGTTGAGATTTTAAATAATTTGTGGAACCAAAACCCCGACTTATTTATTTTTTATTAATTCACAGATTACGTTCATTGAAATCTAAAACATCACTACAGACACGGGTATAGCGAAAGAACTTTAGAAATATATACACTGTAGGAAGGAGCCAAAAGAACATCACGGTATGAACAAGATCGAGGCTCCATGGAGACTAGCTGTATCTCTCAACTGGCATTTTTACCAAAAATAATTATACAAGGTTATTTTGACAAAATCGGAGGTAGGTAGAACTTAAAAAACACAAACTTTATACTAAATACCATAAGGATCATTCAACCCAAGTACTGTTGAACTGGGTTAATTTGTTTAGAGGAGAGCATTTTTTGAAAAAGTATACGACGGACGGATAAACTAATAGAAAATCTATCGTTTGCGGAGGCTATAACTCCTTAAAGGTCATTGAAGTTATTTCGATTGTACTGGTATTTTTGTAGTTGTTGTATTTCTGTTCGATTGTACTGGTATTTTTGTAGATGTTGTATTTTTGTTTGATTGTACTGGTATTTTTGTAGATGGTGTATTTCTGTTTGATTGTACTGGTATTTTTGTAGATGTTGTATTTCTGTTCGATTGTACTGGTATTTTGTAGATGTTGTATTTCTGTTTGATTGTATTGGTATTTTTGTAGATGTTGTATTTCTGTTTGATTGTATTGGTATTTTTGTAGATGTTGTATTTCTGTTTGATTGTACTGGTATTTTTGTAGATGTTGTATTTCTGTTTGATTGTACTGGTATTTTTGTAGATGTTGTATTTCTGTTTGATTGTACTGGTATTTTTGTAGATGTTGTATTTCTGTTTGATTGTACTGGTATTTTTGTAGATGGTGTATTTCTGTTTGATTGTACTGGTATTTTTGTAGATGTTGTATTTCTGTTCGATTGTACTGGTATTTTTGTAGATGTTGTATTTCTGTTCGATTGTACTGGTATTTTGTAGATGGTGTAGTTCTGTTTGATTGTACTGGTATTTTGTAGATATTGTTGAACTTGGTAAATTTGTTTAGAGGAGAGCATTTTGAAAAGTATACGACGGACGGATAAACTAATAGAAAATCTATCGTTTGCGGAGGCTATTACTCCTGAAAGAGTATTGAAGTTATTTCGATTGTACTGGTATTTTGTAGATATTGTATTTCTGTTTGATTGTACTGGTATTTTTTAGATGTTGTATTTCTGTTCGATTGTAATGGTATTTTGTAGATGTTGTATTTCTGTTCGATTGTACTAGATTTTGTAGATGTTGTATTTCTGTTCGATTGTACTGGTATTTATGTAGATGTTGTATTTCTGTTTGATTGTACTGGTATTTTTGTAGATGTTGTATTTGTACTGGTATTTTTGTAGATGTTGTATTTCTGAATAATTTTGCTGTTTATATTGTTTCTACTATCTATTATAGTTTTCGATAAAATAGGCAAAATACTAAACTTAATAAAAAAATCGTCATGTAAGTGCAATAACTCATTACTGAGTCATCCAATGGTAGGGTCATTTGCATTTTCGTAGATCTAATAGATTTTAATAGACAAACACATGAAAATTAGCCAAAAATAGTTTTTTTTCCCTATCGCAATATTATACACCAATTTTAAACAAAAAGCCTATAACTGCTGTTACCATTGTTAGTTATTAACTTATATTAGAGAAAAATATAACAAATAATGCTACTTTTTACCAGAACATTTTCTTTTAAACTTATACCCAAAAGCTTTCTTGTAAAGCACCTGCCAAGTACTGAAGAATTTGATGTAAAAGGAGATTGTTGTCATCGGTATTCTCACTGCACATGACATAACTTAAGGCGTCTTACGGCGTTTTTAATGAAGGGTACAAAGTGCAGGACCGTTACCACGAGCTGATAGACAGACTGTTGTGTACCTTTTTGAAACCTTTCACCACCCGGGAATTTAAACACATTGTATAGTCGAATTGAACCTAAACCATATTCCAATCGATATTGAAGACTCTTCTTGTATTTTCCAGAGTACACACTACTGAATGCATTAATTAACTCAGATTCCATACCATTCCCAATGCTGCACTAATGTTGACGTTTTCTGCCATGGCCAATTATAGTTAGGGAGGTCGTCTGTCTGTTTCTATCTTTAATTTCGAACATCTGTTTAACATTCAACCTTCGTATATACTGGAAAATATGAGGCTAATATCAAACATAAAATGTGAAATCAATTTGACGTTAGTATTAATTTAACCATAAAAGGTCAATATAAAAAGACAATAAAGTAATAAAACCGCACTATGTTAGCAATTTGTTTTGTTTTAAATTTGTAATCCGATATCGATGGTAATATCCCTGTGAATCAATGCGATACTTGTTCAAGCAAACATTGATTGAAACATCTATCTGTAAACATTGCAGCATAACATGACTGATAGATATTTTGTATTTTCCAACACCGTATACTTATTAGGACTACATTAAGGCTGCTTAGCGGTGTGCAAATTAGTGTATTGTTGTTTCCTTCTGACATAGCATTAACCATAGCTGGAATTCACAATAATTGACATTGTAGAATTTTTAAATTTTCGATTTATTTAATAGTGGTTAAGGCCCCATCCCTTTCCCTTTTAGTGCATATTATTAATTTTTCAGAAACCAAATAGAGTGATTTACGATGAGGTCAACTTTCCCTTAGGGACTTTCAACCTTAGTTTCTTAAAAAAAATATTTGGGAATTTATCAAAATGTTCCAAATAAATTATGACTAGTATCGCTGGATTTCTGCCAGTGTCAACAACGACGAATCTTCAACCCAATTTAATCTATTTGAACTCAGTTGGTTCGGAAGTAAATTATAGCCTGCCTATACTGCATTTTTTATTTCATCACATATTATGCCCAATATTCTGCGCAAACGTTCACTCAAAACCTTTGAATAATAAAAATGCCGAAGTTACATTTTTTTGTCAACTGAAAATTTCCAAAGAATCAAATTGGTTTTTTGGGTACACGAATATATATAAATCCTCGAGATAATCAAAGCCAAACCCCACCCCAAAAAAACCCTCCTAATTTAACAGCCCGTGCAAAAACCGTCTTATGTCACTTTTGCCCTTAAGAAATGCATGCGTATAGAATTTTCGCAATGCAATTAAAATCAAAAACTGAAAATTTGTCAAAATGTGTTATTTAACTGATCCAATCAATATCAAAGTATGGGTGCTGGGCAGATGGTACCTGAGATGACTAACAGTCATTCGGCAGCGGTACCTACCCAGTGGTTATGTATAGTATCTTAATTATAGGTACGATACTGATTCCAATCCACACATCACATGCTTCTGGAACAAACCTAGTCAGATATTAGTAATCTGGTGCCAAATACATGAACAGTTTGTGAGCATCAACTAAGAAAAAACGTATCAACAGAACGGAAATTACCGTCAAATGCCAACTTCTTAATTTGTGACAGCCTTAGTTTTGGCACACTTTCATAATTTAAATCTAAATAAAAAATGTACGGTGAAAATGTTCTAACATTTATACAAGGATTTGTATAGTGAGAAGGATTGGAATCTCGCGGTATATCGACACTTCTCGCGTATCGTGAGATGTTGCGTACTGCCACTATAAATTTATACGCGCCTGATAGTAAATATCCGGTTGAACGGCGTGTATTGCAAGATAATTATTTCTGACTTGTTTATGGTTAGGTTTAGTTTGTTTTAGCATCTTTGATCAATATTTTGTGTTAATTCGCAAAGATATCACGATTCCTTCTGAGTATGTCATATTGAGGACCTCCCCAAAGCTGGAAAATAAACTTTGATAATCGTTTACATTTGGCAGTTGCCGAAAATTATCGTAATTATGTTGTTGTTTTTCTTTTGATCGTAATTTGAGTAGCCCAACACATCTTTATGATACTAGTAATAGCTGTTTAAGATGGTCAAAACAATAATTTATTTTCGCAGCTTGTTTTTTTTTCCTTTCTTTTAGTATATGAAACCAGAGACATGTATATATGTATATATATGTCTCTGATGAAACTGACCCAACTATCACAAGAGCATTGACAGTTGGAGGAAAGCATACAGTTTTCAAGAAAAGTCTCACTATACAAATCCTTGATTTATAGTTGTTAATATTTTCATCATTCACAAATTTGTTGAAAATGAAATCCGGATTTCAACTATCAAAGTCAAATCAAACAAAACAATACAAAAGTTCTAAATGGAAGAACAATCTTGAGCTTTGACCGCGAGAACAATCAAATCAAATTAAATTATGATTAAAAGATGTGTTTAAATTCACAACTTTTCATCTCGTGGAAATTTCAAAAGCCATGATATCCGGAAAAGGGAAGAAATATTGTCAGGTAATAATCTTATTAAAGAAAGAGTAAATTTATGTAAAAGCATCAAGTAATTACAAATAGTACAAATCAATTAAATCTTTAGAATGTAAACTGTAATGCATTTCATGAGACAAACTGAATGACCACAAAGGTAACAAATTAGAATTCAAAAAGATTTGTTAATGGCATATTTATTAAGAATTTAACATTATCTCATAAAGATATATCGATATGCCGTTGGACGAGGATACAATTGCCGAACCAATCGTGACATTCTTATAGACTACTGTATTACAGATCAATGTGTACCAATGTTGACAATGTATAGGCCACAAAAGGGTATCTCAGAATTACAATAAGGAGCCGACACATTATGTGGGGCAAAGAAAACACGTGGGAAGAAGGATCGAGAGGCTCCCAAGAGCCGGAATCGCTCAACATAACATAAGTCTTTTTGATATTTCTTTTTTTCTTTTATTGCAATGTTATGTTTGCTTATTTACATAGATGTATTATCATTCATCAGCAAAAAGTTCATTTTTTTTGCAATAAAACCAGAAAAAGACCAGATAGTACAGCAATTCAAATATATATTGCCATACAAAACAGTGATAAGGTATGAATTTGATGACAGAAAAATAGACGCAATTAAAATTTCATTCCAAATCCATTACTATGAAACATCTTCTGAAAGTGTTACTGCATCTGGAAAATTTGAGACAGAGATATACATACACATATTTTTAAGCCTTTTAAACATTTTTGATTCGAGCGTCACTGATGTAGACGAAACGCGCGTCTGACGCAAATACAAAATTTCAATCCTGGTATCTATGATGAGTTTATTTACAACCACTGGGTCGATGCCACTGCTGGTGGAGTTTTATTCCCCAAGGGTATCACCAGCCCAGTAGTCAGCACTTCTGTGTTGACATGAATTATCATTGATATGGTCATAATTATAAATTAACTGTTTACAAAACTTTGAATTTTTGAAATACTAAGGCTTTTCTACCTCAGGAATAGATTACCTTAGCTGTATTTGGCAAAATTTTTAGGAATTTTCGGTCCTCAATGCTCTTCAACTTCGTACTTTATTTGGCCTTTTAACTTTTTTTGATTCGAGCGTCACTGATGAGTCTTTTGTAGACGAAACGCACGTCTGGCGCAAATACAAAATTTCAATCCTGGTATCTATGATGAGTTTATTTATATAATATGTCTCTGTTTGAGACAATGGCACTATTCCGAGGCTGATTTATCAACTAATTGCTCTTTTAGGAACAAGAGAAAAGATAATATAGAAGCCTACATCTAATACTTACATAGAAGTTTTATCATTTATCGGCTAAAAGTTCAGGTTCTTGGCAAACAAACCAGAAAAGACAAGATAGTACATCGATTGATATCGCCGTACAGAAGCTGTGATAAGGTATCAATTTGATGACAGAAAAATAGACGCAATTAAGATTTCATTCCAAATCCATAACCATAAAACATCTTCTGAAAGTGTTACTGCATCTGGCAAATTTGAGAGTATAACACTATCCCTGTTCTATCAAAACATGTTGCTCTTTGTAGAACAAGACAAAAGATAAAATTATTACTCTAATATGTGAATCAGATGTAGTCGTCTCGTATCTGAGAAGGCTACATATAATTCTTGTAGATCTTATTTAGAGCGCATTTGTTTCTAACCTAAACGATGTAAATGATTACGCGCGTAGTCGTTTAATTCATTTGCTTTCAAATCTTATGCAAACTAACTATGAACTAGAAACATAGACATTCCACATTTGTGTACTGACATCATACAAAGGATTTAAACTGTACTTAAACCTTTCAATATAATTGTTCATATAATATCATGTGTCAGAACATAGTTTATCTTTTGCTTTTTTCATTTGAATCATTCTATCATATTATGTATCTGTATGACCCCACCAGGGATCCGAATTGGAAATAAAATATGTTTAATATTTAAAATTGTTTGTGCAAAAAATGAAAAATGGATAAAACCATCCTCAAGGGCAATAACTCCTATAACAGGTCATTTTACAATTTATGCCATGTTGACTTATTTGTAGATCTTATTTTGCTGCACACTTTTGCCATTTACAATTTTTCTCTATCTAATATAGTTTCTGCAAAAAACGTAAAAAAGGAGAAAAATAGTATTTCAAGGGCAATAACTCCTATAAAGGGTCAATTGAAGATTTGTCCAAGTTATATTATTTGTAAAATTATATACAAGAAGGGTACATCATTGAAAGCCAATAACTCTTATAAGAGGTCATTTAACAATTTCTGCCAAGTTGACATATTTGTAGATCTTTTTGTTTTTGTAATTTTACTGTAAATTTCTCTCTCTCTATCTGTTATAATTTTCAAGATAATAACCAGAAACAGCAAAATTATCATTACAGGCAATAACTCAAATAACGAGTCGACTGAAGATCTGGGCCTATTTGGCTTATTTGTAAATCTTGTGTTGCTGATCATTTGTGCTGTTTATAGTTTCTAACTATCTATTACAGTTTTCAAGATAATAGGCAAAAAAAGGATTTTTTTTCAAATCTTCATTAAAGGGCAATAACTTCAATAATGAGTCAAAAAACGATTTTGGTATTGTTTGACTTATTAGTAAATCTTGACTTGCTGATCATTTTTGCTTTTTAAAGTTTCTATATATTCATTATAGTTTTTAAGATATAAGCCAAAACACAAAAATTGGTAAAAATTATCATTAAAGGGCAATAACTCTAATAAGGAGTCAACTGACGATTTTGGTCTTGATGACTTATTTGTAGATCATTTCTTACTGATCATTTTTGCTATTAAAGTTTCTGTCTATCTGTTAAAATTATCGAGATAATAGGCAAAATTTAGAAAAAAAATGGTAAAATTTGTCATTTAAGGGCATAAAATAAACCTGTTGTGGGAGGCCATTTTTTTGCGGCAGAAGGATTCTCACAAGGCACTTATACAAAAGAAGAGTAAAACAACAAATTAAGTTGATTTCTTTGGTGTATCAAATATCTAGAAATAACCTCTTAGAACAGTGTCAATATATTAGAACAGGGTCAACCCTTGGACTACTGCTTTAAACAGGCAAATAAGATTTATAAGTAAAAAACAATGATCGTTTATTTGGTTCATCAATAACATTTGAACAACAGTATTAAAATCTATTGTAATAAATATCATTAGGATTTTGCTTGTCTGATTTTTTGTTGAAGCTCTGATGGTTTAAACACACCAAATTCTGTAATTATCCCCCCTGTAATAAGCTCTCCTGGAGTGACATCAAAGGCTGGATTCCAACAACCAATACCTGTAATATAATGTTAGAATCTAAGTGGTTATAAATTACTTGGGATATTAAAGAATAAAATTACATTTATTATGTGAATTGTAATGCATTTAAAGTCCCAGAGAAACTGTTTGGAAGCATAATTTCTATATTTTTAATGAAAGTCTAAGCTACTCTTTGATCATGAATAATGTCCAGAGACATTGTTTGCTACATGCCCAAATTGGCAATTAATGCATCTGGACATTTTATAGTTACAAAGTCTTTAACACCATTTAGTAATTTGTTTTCTATTGTGAAAGTTTTGCACTTTATTTTCATTTCTAAACTTCTTTGTGATTACTATGGTTACACTCATTATTAACTACTTCAAAACCTAGAGAATATTTTATTATCCAATCATCTGCCAGTAAGGGCATTAGCATTTAACAGGAAAACAACATATTTAAACATTGAATAACATAGCCTTTTAAAAACAAGTGAAAATACTATTAAAAGTTTCAAAGCAGATATCAAATAGAGCTCATGATAAGTTAATACACCAAGCAAGTGTAGCTGGTAACTGTTTCAAAAATTTTAATGAGCTGTAAAAATAAAGAAAACCATACTTAATAGAATAATATATATTGAAAAATATACCTGGGGCAGCTACTCTGGTTCCATTTATAGAAGTCATCTCTCCATGTGGTCTTTCCTCTATAACAATATGATCTCCGTCAGGTAAAGTGTCATCGTAGGTAGTGGATGGACATGCTACATAGAAAGGCACACCATGATGTTTAGCCACTATGGCTATTTGGTATGTCCCTATTTTATTGGCAGCATCACCATTAGCAACCACTCTGTCTGCACCAACAACAACAGCCGATATTTTATTTTTCTTCATCAACATGGCCACCATACTATCACAGATCAATGTTCCAGGCATTTTTTCATAGACTATTTCGTAAGCTGTTAACCTGGCTCCCTGGTTGTATGGTCTAGTTTCTGTACAGTAAACATGATCCAACTTTTGTTTGCTCTGTAAATATCGTACAACTCCTGGAAAATAAAGTCTCAATGTCTACAAAAACTCATAGATGGACTGTTGTCAGTGCAAACATCAACAGAGACTGAAGTTAGATCCCAATACATTTCTTAGGGAACGACCATTTAACTTCAAGGGGGTGTTATGGTTTTTTCCTAAATAAATATTCTGATCCCCAATTTGACAAAAAAAATATTCTGAATCCAGATTTTCCCCATACCTTATAGTGTTAAATTTGGAAAAAATAATTTGATTGATAGCATTGAAAAACCAAAAAAAAAATGTTCGCCAAAAAGTTAAATGGTTGCTCACTTACTCCATCTGTGTAATTTTTCATTTTGATTTGGCTATTGACTTTTTGTCGCTTTTGGTCTTCAAGTATACAAGTAGTTATAAATACATCCTTGGCTTTCTTAAATTCTAAGTGATAAATGTCGAAATTATAATTAAACTATGATTCCAACATCCTCAGACAAAGTTGACTAAGGTGAAATTGACTATACTGTGAAAGTACTTTTATTCGTGGGTACCAATTTTCGTGGTTTGAGCAAAAGATACATGTTCTTGGGTTCTTAAATTCGTGGATTTTAGTTTTCTTGAAAAAAATCGAGTAAAGAATTTGAAGCAATCAGAAACGAAGATTCTTAAAAATAATCAACTGTTGTTTTATGATGACTAGTGGAACATTGCGAAATAATGAGTTTATTTTTACTTACTTGTTCGTCTTTCATTACTGACAACATTCATTAAATTTTTGATAAAATAATTGCTTTCGGAAATAAGCTTTGCTTACAAATTGTCTCAATTGAAGGGAATTGCAAAGTAAACATTTTAATTGATGCACAAGTGTAATCAGAGGTGATGACACTTATTAACATGAGATCGAATGATCAACAGATTAAAAATTATCAAAGGTGTTAATTGGGCCATAAACATGTCACTTAAAGAAAACAGTCCCATAAAAAAATACTACAAATTATGTACTTTGAATTGTAGCATTAATTCTTATGAAATAAAAAAGCAAGGCCCAATATGATTTTTTTTTTCGTATGAGAATTATGAGGAGATAAATGATTACTTCATCATCCGGCATATCATCACCGGAAATCTGACTCGCATCGATCAAAACTATTATTTTTATGAGATTTAAAAGGTTAAAAGTCGTACAGTTGGGTTTTTAAAGATTTAATGGGTAAAATCCTGTCTGAAGTTGTATATATAGATCATAGTGTGTTTGCTTATATTCGATGTATTCTAGATTAAATCAACAATGCCCGTATCCATGTAACAAACCTACATAGAGATCTTTCCATCCATGTCTTGATTTGGACAACAGTTCTTATATTTCGTAGAACACTTAAATTCGTGGTTAAAGCCATCCACGAAAACCTCGAAAATTGGTACCCCACGAATAAAAGTGCTTTCACAGTACTTTTCAAATCTTTTTTGATCAGTTAGCTAGTTGTGTATTCAAGATGTTATACATCCTTGGCTCTCAAGAGTGTTCCTGATGAAAGTAAATTCAGATATACATCCATATGCATCAAATTTATAAAGTCAATTATCATTTGATATAGAATCACAGTATCATTTAGATGAGTGTTTTTTTTTTCATTTTCATTTCTAAGCTTGACAAAATGATTATCCAAACATCAATAGGAAACCATATAGGTCAAAGTACGGCCTTCAACACGGAGAATTGGCTCACACTGAACATCAAGCTATAAAGGGTCCCAAAATGACTAGTGTAAAACCATTCAAACAGGAAAACCAATGGTCTTATCTATATAAAAATGAGAAACGAAAACACTTATGAACCACTGAACATCAGGTTCCTGACTTAGGACAGGTGCAAACAAATTTTTCATTCATTTATTTATTTGAACAACTCTAAACACACAAATCTATGTGCACTTATTTGTATATTATACATAACAGAGTGTAAGCCAACTGGAAAGTGTTGCAAATTGAGGAATAACTAAATTTTAGGTTCATACTTGCCAACATCAATTATTGATTTTACTGTCACAAATTGAAAATGGATATCAGTAACTGTAAAATGTAAGATTATCATTGATGTCAGCAAGCATTAAAATACATGGCCTTTATTCCTATTCGAATTCTATCTAATGCAATTGCTTAACTTATTATGTTAAAATGTTAAACTTTAAGATAAACTGAAATGATTGCATATACATGTAGCATTCTGAATGGTAATCAATAGATTTACCCTCTCAAAATATATCGTCAAATCAAAATTGTCAGTACAAATGAATTGCATCATAATGAAATTTTTTTTCTGCTACAAAGAAAAACCTTCATAAATAAAAACTTTAACATATAGGGCATCTACAAAGCTTTTCTAATTACCTACCATAGTACAGATACTTCAATAAGAAATAAAATAGAAAAACATATTATAAATATTGATTATGATAACAAAGAAAAATTATTACAACTGAAAAATCTTTCTCCAAATATATCATTGATGAGACAAAAGATATATTTAATAGCTATTTATTGTCAATACAAAATGCACAGTTTACTGTGTTAGAAGTATACAAACCTATTTTGGTCATACAATTCCAGCTTTACAGATTCTTAAAAACTGACAAAGATTAAATATCATTTTACCAAGACAAGATATTAGTGCAGTGTAGTTTTGGTTAATAAGATCATTTGTTATGATTATATGTACTTCTATAAATTCATGAATTTTTGTTTTATTATTTAATTATGCCTGAAAAATGTGTCAGACCAGATTAGTATTGCATTTAAGAATTTGCATTTCAAATAGGAGGAGTGAAGATATAACACACGAACCCTTATACTTATTATGTCGAGTATGCTCTAGTGGGCTACTGAAGTAATTGTAACAGGAAATAGGGAATACATTACTCAAGTGTATTGGGTAGAATATCTTTTTTTAATCATCTCTTTCCAAAAAAAAAAATAATGTATACAATAAATTTAACACATACCATGAGAGTAAAGTGAAGTTTTAAAATTATGTTAGTACGAAAATTTAAACACAAAAAGTAATTTTTCTTCTAGTCAGAATTTTAATTATGAGTTTCACTTTTATGTTTCAATCAATTTACTCACACAGAAAGTTTTGGTGAAGATTTTAATATTAGATTTTACCTAGTGCTGTGCCATAACCTGCTGTTGCTAAGGAACCAGTATTGCAATGTGTCAGAACAGTAGCTGAACTGTTTCCAAGGCTACTAAGTATATCTTCTCCACCATATTGTCCCATTCTTTTGTTTACATTTACATCATCGCCAAGCATCTGTTCAATCTCAGTTATTATTCTAACAAAATTTTTGTATCATTAGACATGATGTTTGAGTGAGTGAATGAGTGAGTTTTCAATGATTTTTGACTCAAAAGCATTTTGTATATTTTTTGTTCCACAACTGTCAATGATGTTTGATCCTGGTCTTAAATCACTCCCAGTGTAAACAAGTTGTGACAAAATAAAAGTTTCCTCAAATTATGAAAATTGTAACCACACAAATAAAAGAATAGTGATAGTGACCACCTACAACAATGTGGAAAGAAAATGTTTTCTATCTGGTCTCTGGTAGCTATAATTGTATGATAACTAGTATTGTAATCTTATAACTCTTTGTGTAATTATTATACCCCACGCAACGAGTTGCGGAGGGTATAATGTTTTGACCCGTCTGTCCTTCCGTCCGTCCGTCCGTCCGTCAGTCCGTCCGTCAGTCCTGTTTCTTGTCATCGCAACTCCTCTCAAACCACACAACAGAATTTCACCAAACCTTTTAGATAATAAGGACATACTATGTAGTTGTGCATATCGACAGGAAATTACGATTCAATTTTTTTTCTAGGAGTTACGCCTTTGAAATTATTTACTTTAATGTACTACTGCAACAGTTTGTCATCGCAACTCCTCTGAAACCACACAACAGAATTTCATGAAACCTTTTCAGATAATAAGGACATACTACGAGATGTGCATATCGACAGGAAATTACGATTAAATTTTTTTCCAGGAGTTACGCCTTTGAACTTATTTGCCCAATATACTACTGCAACCTTTTGTCATCGCAACTCCTCTCAAACCACACAACAGAATTTCATGAAACCTTTTCAGATAATAAGGACATACTATGTAGATGTGCATATCGACAGGAAATTACGATTCAATTTTTTTTCCAGGAGTTACGCCTTTGAACTTATTTGCTTCAATGTACTTCTGCAACAGTTTGTCATCGCAACTCCTCTGAAACCACACCACAGAATTTCATGAAACTGTGTAGATAATAAGGACATACTATGTAGATGTGCATATTGACAGGAAATTATGATTCAATTTTTTTCTGATACAATTTTTTTTTACACTTATTTTATTTCTCCAATGACAATGTGGGGATGTGGGGTATGTGAGCGCTCACTAAGGTTCTTTCATTCCTTTATATCATAATCAGAAGTGCAATATATAATACCTTTATACTTACTTATTTTTGATAACATCTACAGTGAGATCTGGTTGTTTAGCATACTCTGACATCCTAGCAGTATATAATTTTGCAGCATCCTGCATATTGACAGCTGTTGGTCTTGAGGTTACTAGGTATTCTAACTTTGTCACTACAAAGTCCACTAACTCTTTTACATTACTGAATTGTTTGGGTTTCAGTTCTACAGCTAGGCTTAAACATCCTGCAACAGCAATGGCAGGTGCTCCTCGAATCTATGTACAAATATAAAACCATATAATTACTGAATTGTTTGGGTACCAGTTTTATAGCTAGTCTTGAACATTCTGCAATGGCAATGGAAGGTGATCCTCAAATATGATATATAGATATAATACTATAGCAACAGCAATAGCAGGTGCTCCTTGAAGCTTTATATACAAATACATATACTATATAATAAATGAATCGGATGCCATTTTGTCTATAAAAATACTAAAATGCTGCTCCTTAAACCTTATTAAATATCAATTCTACTTTAGAATGAGTTTTTGCTACTTCTTACTTTTGCATCTCTCCTCTATATCCTAAAGTGTAGAATGACTGATGGTAAAGTCATTTAAAGATATTCATTTCTTAGAGTTTGAACCAACCAAATATTTAAAACAAAAGCATAAAAACAGAAATGCCAAGGAAGCTTGTGAATAGAGAAACTCAGCATGGAATGGAATAAAAATGACAATCATCATCCTGCATTATCAGATTGTTAAGCATTTCATTTTATCATAGATTTGAAAAAAAAACATAAAATCTTATTCATCATACAGTTTAACCTCTTACTGTTCTGATAGAAACAATACTAGTACCCACGGCAAACAAAATCATACCTTTAATTCTGTTTTCAGAGATTAAATCTGTCAAAAAGAGTTGAGTCTAATAATATCTCTAAAAGTTATGATGGAGGCACATGCAAAAAATATTTAAGGAAGGGATGGTACTTGCATGTTAAACCCTAAATGTAGAAATTTGTAATACCTGCATCTTCTTTATTGCATTCCATCCATCTTCTGTGTTTTTGATCTGGATATATTCGGACTTATTGGGCAATAATAACTGGTCCAGCAACATCAAAGATCCACTGTTGTAACGTATTGCATCTAATGTCATCTTGTACTGTCTAAGAAAGTAAGTAAAACATTAACTTGATTCAGCATATTAAAAATATGTACACTGAATATGAAAACATCTACAAGAACAAAAAAGCCAAGCCTGTGATTCGTTGGATGTCATTGGTTACTTTTTGTCATAATTGTTTTTTACATAAATCAGGCCATATGTTTTCTCTATTAAATAGTTTTACATTGTGTCATGTGAGGACTTTTATAGTTTATTAATATGGTATGGGTTTTGCTCATTGTTAAAGACTGTACAGTGAGATATAGTTACTTAAGTCCACTTCATTTGGTGTCTGGTGGATAGTTGTCTCATTGGTCAATTTTTTTGTTAATGCCTGAGAATAGTTTATTCTAGTCTATAATGGTTTGATAAAAGAAAGAATTCAAAGCACAGTCTTTGTTGCATTGTAGCTGTCTATAGGAATCTATATGGGCAGACCTTGTTTAAGACTGACTTTTGAGAAGTGTGTTTTGTTACATGGAATAGCAATTTTTTGTCATTTAATATCTTATGACACATTATTGGTCTACTTTTAAGAAGAAGCCTTCTTTCTCTGAGTATTTGCCAATTTAAGGTGTCATTCATATCAGAAACAGAAACAACAGAAAGAATCCACCAACCAAGCTAATAGGTAATAACACTCACCTACCATGGATAGATTCAAACTTGAAAAAGCTAATAAACAAGAAAAACAAATTATATAGAAAGAAAAAACATGATGGTAAACACCTTAAAAGATTCAAACAAATTAAAACACAATTACAGAAAGAAATGCGAAATGCCTACTGGAAATATTTAAAGATATTCGACATTGAAATACAAATGTACCGGTACAAGAACCTGAAAATCAGAGATTCAACAAACAACCTAAAACCTCTTTTTCATACATAAAAGGCCAAAACAAGGAAAACATTGGTATTGCACCTCGTAGAATTGAAGGTTTACTCTATACAGATCCCTTAACAAAAAGCAAATACTTAAACGAACAATTTAAATCAGCATGTACCTTTGAGACTAATACATGTACAATAATCCCTGACAGAGATCCAACAATACATCCAACAATGGACAACATAAACATCAACAGAGAAGGCAATACAATACAAACAGGAAAAGTACCTCATGATTTAAATCATGAACCTGTTTTCAAAAAAGGGGACAAACATCATCCTGTTAACTATAGTAGAAAAAAAAGGATATGGAATATCCATCCATGACAGAAAATCAGTACATGCACAACAAAAAAACACACAAAAAACAAAGGAACAGCGCTTTTATTGCTGTTCTTCATCTCAAAATCAGAGTGAGACCCCAACAAGGAGCAAAAAAAACTCTCACCCCACTGCAAGTCTAATTATAGACCAATCTCCCTAACATGTATTTCCTGCAAATTACTAGAGCACATACTTGCAAGTGTAACCGGAGAGCATGATTCTACTTGCAAAATCGCATGTCTCCACCGGGACTCGAACCCGGGACCTCTGTGTTACAAGGCAGCGCGTTAACCGACTGAGTTAAAGAAATACTTCCTTAGCTCAACCGCTTCTGCTCACTAAGTATCTACTTAATTTCTACAGGAAGCAATCCCGTCACACTTCCCCCACCTCAAGAGTCATTATACTCTATAATGATGATATCTTCATCTTTTTTTATATTTATGTTTTAACCTGGCTAGGTATTTCTTCTAACCGTGGGTTTTTATTGTTGGGCGCCAATGTAACCGGAGAGCATGATTCTACTTGCAAAATCTCGTGTCTCCACCGGGATTCGAACCCGGGACCTCCGTGTTACAAGGCAGCGCGTTAACCGACTGAAGTTACTGAGATTGCTTCCCTTAGAAATTAAGTAGATACTTAGTAAGCCGTAAGCGGTTGAGCTAAGGAAGTACTTCTTTATCTCAGTCGAAGACTGCTGCTGTAACCTGAAGGTCGAGTTCAATCCGTGGAGACATGCGATTTTGCAAGTAGAATCATGCTAGTTGACCCTACAAAATCGCATGTCTCCACCGGGACTCGAACCCTGGACCTCTGTGTTACAAGGCAGCGCGTTAACCGACAAATAAGTTATATTTGTAAAATTCTACTCTTAACCCTTATTTAATTGGTTTGAGTTCTAAACTTAAATACTATTGGATACTATTATGTTACTAAATTTAGGTGCTCTGGCACTATATATACAAACGTTTTACCCATTCAAATTGCTTAATCATTTAGAGAGCCATAGTCTACTAAAGAGACTTACAAGGTAGGTGCATTTAGATGTAAGGGAGATAATTTTGACCCATTTACTTAATTTTTACTTTTTTTGGCTTCGCCACACCTCGGAAATAAAAACTTGTTTATTTAAAATGTAGGATATATTATAAAGATAGGAATAGGATTTAACTTTACAATTAAATAAGGGTTAAGAGTAGAATTTTACAAATACAACTTAGGGGAATCTATTTAAGGGAATGATTTATTGTGAATATTGTATGATGTCTTGTGTAAATATACTTGCACACATAATTTTTTATATATGTTTTTGTGTCAATTAAAATATGAAAATTTTATCGTCTCACTGATTTAAGAAACAGAGACTCAGGTCCTAGAACTCGGAAGTAGTTGTTGTTATGTGATCTTGGTATCTTTCAGTTTAATAACTTGGTTTGACTTCGAATCTGAACTACTCCATTGGTATATTGTCTTTATTTTATATGGGCATTGCTTAGGCATCGTCGTTCAAAGAATCAGACGACATTAACATACCAAACATAAAAATCTAGTTCATATATATTTAAACACAGATTGAAACCAGCAAACATGATTGCCTCCGGTTACACAAGCAACATCATGAAACACCTTGAATCAAACAACATACTTTATGACTTGCAACACAGTTTGAGGGCAAATAGATCTTGCGAATCACAGATAATTTCACTAATTCACCAGCTGTCTTCCAACAAAGATAAAAAGAAGAAACTGATCTAATCATCATGGATTTTGCAAAAGCCTTTGATAAAGTTACACATAATCGACTACTATGTATACTAAAACTTTATGGCCTATCAGAACAAGCTACAAATTGGATAAAATCTTTTCTATCAGTTCGAAGACAAACAATTATAGATAGACAGATAAAATCAACATCAGATTGCCTAAAACTCCTAAAAGACCTAAAAGGGGCAATTAAATGGGAACAAGCATGGCTAATGCAGTTCCATCCTGAAAATGCAACAAAGAAAACACCTATTCATTTTTATTATAATATGCATGGTCACATTCTTGATTCAGTTGAAAATGCAAAATACCTATGTGTAACAATATCATCAAATTTAAAGTGGAACAAACACATTCAGAACATGCCATCTAAAGCAAACAAGACCCTTGCATTCAAAATAAACTCAGTGACCATTAAAGACCAAGCATTAACCAAGCCCTTATCAGGCCAAAAATAGAATACTGCTGCACCGCATGGGACCCTTTACACAACAGAGCACATTAACTCCACAGAAAAAGTCCAAAGACATGCAGCAAGATATGTATGTTCTAAATACCAATATACTGAAAGTGGTACAAACATGCTAAAAACACTTCACTGGCCATCATTACAAGAAAGAAGACTTAAAAGACAATTAAACAAGTTCCATAGAATCACCAGCAACAAAATTGCCATACCATATACTGACATCCTAATCAAAAGCAAAGCAAACACCAGGTCTAATCATGAACAAACATACAGACAAATTCAATGCAGCAAAGACAGTTACAAATTTTCTTTCTTTTGCCAAACTATAAAAGATTGGAACAAATCACCTGAACCAAAAGCCTGCAGCACCACTACTGAGTGCTTCAAGGAGAAACTCACCAGAGAAATTCTCCTTGACACTTAACCATACATGCATGCATAATCTATATCTTGTTTTCATCTTATACCAATAAATAGAAATTAAAATTGAAAAATTGTACTTACAAATATTAAAATTGAAAAAATTGATATGAAATTAGAAAAATAAATTTGTAATTATTAACAATCATGACAATACCAGGCATGGGCCAGAATGTAATCATCAACCAGTTAATTTTTTTTCGTATATTAAGGAGAAGAGAAACACTGTTAGTGTTGTGGTGTCTGTTAAAACATATCTTATTACTTACTGTTCTAGAGAAGTATACTTATGTTTGTGTTTGGGTCTGCATGCGACAGTGCACCAATAACCCAACTTACACACCTATAATAAACCCTTCTTTTCATTTATAAACACTTCATGTGAATGTTTTCTTTTGACATATAAGAGAGGCAGAAGGACCTTTTTCAGCCTTTGAAATTGGACCTTTATTTTTGAGGGAATTCGGGATTTACACTTATCAGTGCTCTGGGGGAAAATTGGTACTGTTAATGTTATGACTTGCATTCAAAGGTGGACAGGTTTGAATTATTGATGATTTTTTTAGGAAACAGAAAAGCATGCTTTATTTTTTTGGCAATTTAGGATTTAGCGGGTTTTTTTTCTGGGAATTCAGGATGATTGATACCCTGCATGGTGTCCCAATCCTACTCCCCCAAAATTAGTTATGTCAAAACTTTTCTGCTTACACTATTAACATTTTATTCTGCTACTCAAAGGGCTATCTAAAAGCAATCAAGATACAGATACAGACAATGCAATACAATTATAATTATTTAAAACACATATATGTGAATACAGTAACCAAACGATTATTGTTCAATGATAAGGAAGTGGAGAGTTAGTCTAGTTTGCTACTTTCTGTTTGCTTTATAAAGTTTACTCATCAAAAGTATATTTATTTCTCATTAAAATAAAAATTGTAAAGGTTTATAGCCACAAAGAGATTAGTATATTTACTACAAAACAGTTACCAGGATAGACTACGTGGTCAAAAAAGAAGTAGCCAGTGTCAAAATCTATGACGGAAGTGAAAGACGACTAGGTGAAAGAGAAAGTGAAAGTAGAAATGGCGGCAAACTTAGAGCAAGTGAAAAACAATGTATCTTACATTGTATCGAATATAAGACAATCACAGACTTGTCCTATTGAGAAAGAAATATTTTTACGAAATTCTATTGATACTATCGATTTGATACTTGATGGTTTGCTGTCGTTAATGAAATTTAAGGTAAACACAAAGCTTCGTTTCTGAAGGTTTATTTTGGTATGTTTATATTTTTGTACAAGATAATTAATGATTATTTCAGAATACTCTTAATATTTGTAGTCATTTCTTATTATACATGTTTTTTAAATCCACTGTCACACTCTTTTTTTTACTAAACAATTGTCTTTTATTGTCTATAATCATGCCTTAACCATTTATTGTAAATATGTTTGTGCTAATAAATATTGTCTATTGTCCATTTCTCAAGAGATAAAAACAGTAAAACAAAGGATATAATTGTTATGAAGGATATTTTAAAAGGCTATCAAGGATATAACCATTAAAGAATCTTTAAGTGCTTATCGGTGACTTTTTACCCAATATACCCCAATATACCCCAACATACCCCAATATACCTCAAAAGCAGTTTCAACATAATTTGGTTGAATAACAATGTTACACTAGATATTTAAATGTTATTTTAACGACACTTATACTTTATTTTATGAATGTATTTAATTTTAAATCACTTTTTCCTCGTAACTTGTTCTGTTCATGTCAGCCGCTTACGATCACAAAATGACTTTTACCCCAATATACCCAAATATACTCCAATGAACAATTTCAGTACAATTTTCATGATAAGGAATGACATTGCATGCAAATATATTAAAATAGAACACAACTGTTTACATTTTTGTGAATTTAGAGGCTTTTTAAAATAGTACTCTCTATTCATGTATTGACGAAGGTTACACTAAAACCAGAACGAACGAACATAAAATATAACGGTAAAATTTTGCAATTTCGTTATTCTCCCTTAAAATTTGGAGATTGTAAATGCATTTTGTGTTTTGATTTCTCTTAAAAATAAGATATGATGTTTTTTTTTAAATAAAACTCGAATTTTTTCTCAAATATTTGTTTTCTTTGAAAATAATGTATAATCCTTATATGTTTAACATTTAAAGTTTTCTTTTATGTTTATAAAATGTTGGTATCTTTCATCTTGTTATTTTATAAGAAAATCTACAATGCCTTTATACACATGCATGTTGTCTTCTTGAGTCTCCGCACAGGCACTTGTCTCAGAACAAATACCGAATATGGAAAGTGGAACTACAATTCAAAACACAAAGTCCGAAAGCACATAGAAGAAAAATAAGTTTGGTTTTTTTTGCAAAGGATGCCGGGTAACACTCCTATGTTCAAAATATACATGAAATACCTGCCACTGCACCTTGTCTATTCTGTGAATTCTATAACCCAGAGTTTTCGATCTGTTACATGCCAAGAAATCCTTGAAACTCCAGTGGACCTCCCACGGCACCCATTAGTAGATTTGATTTCATTCAACAAATTAATTTATGACCTGCATGTACATATCGCTTTGAACACGGACATATACCAGGATGCTGTTGATTAATTCATCTGTTGAAACAGAGACATATATGTATATATATGTTGAAACAACAGACCAATCGGCATTATTTTCCAGGACTCACATGAAGTACTAGTTATCTCTCATACCTCAACATACAGAACGCATCAGCTCAATCAACATTATGAGGGTCTTGATGGGGTTGATAGAATCAATAAATAGTAAATTTAAGTATTTAAATATACAATTCCTATATAGAATAGAGAATAATGACCAAAATGAAAATGACCGAGAAAATTAGCGAAAACTATAGGAAATAGATAATAATGGGGTTCAAACGTATAAACCGAGACATATAATAATATTGTACTGTTTTTAGTATAATAGTCCCAGCTTTGTTATAAAAATGACAGTGGAAAATAACTGATTACAGAAAATACAGAAATGAACCGGTGCATTACATTTTGCAGCAGCTTTTGATTACATTTGCATGCATTCTTTTATAATAATAATAGAGAATGTGTCCCCATGGACACAGATGATGCCCCACTTGCATACAGCATTATAAAGGGACATAACTCAAAAACAATAAAAGTGACACTACCCAAATTTGTACTTGATCTGAGTTTTGTGGTAATAAGTATTGTGTATAGGTTTCATAATGTTTGGTTGGGCAAACTTAAGTTACAGAACGGAAACTAAATATTTGGCAATTTTTCAATTTATAAAGGGCATAACTCTAGAACAGTTAAAGTGACGCCACCAAAATTCACACTTGATCTATGTTTTGTCGGAATAAGCATTGTGTATAAGTTTCATAACATTTGGTTGAGGCAAACTTAAGTTAGAGGAAACTAAAATTTTGCAATTTTCCATTAATAAAGGGCATCGCTAGAACAGTTAAAGTGACGCCACCAAAATTCAAACTTGATCTGTGTTTTGTGGTAATAAGCATTGTGTATAAGTTTCATAACATTTGGTTGAGGCAAACTCAAGTTAGAGAACGGAAACCAATTTTGGGACGTACAGACGGAGAATTGTAAAACTTAATGCCCCTCCGCTACGGCGGGGCATAAAAAGTGCAATCAGGACATGTAATAAATGTTTTGGTGAGCGTTGAGGGTATGCATTCGATCGATTATTTAATTTCTAATCTTATAGCTTTGTTTTGATGAAATCAAACCATTATTAAAGAAGTTATTCAAATCGGCATGCGCCGCTTGTTGGAATATGTCATGCATGACCGATGATCTTATTCGATACCAATCATCATGTTGATTAGGTCGATTAGGAGTGATTGGTGATGGTCATACACACATACAAGTAAACTTTGCAAACAATCAAAATTGTTTCCTTGGAAAAAATTTAAAGATACATTAATATAGTTTTGTAAAGAATGTTTAAATAAATACTCTTTTCGTTTTCTTTGTAATAATTTAAAAGACGTCATTGAAGCCAGTGTTATTTCTTGAAACTCCTGATAGAGTTTAACATTATTCATAGACAGCTTATACATATGCAAATTGTATCCAAAAACTTATTTCCCATTCAAAACATTCTTGTCCAGTAATACATTTCTCGAATAACTGTTTTAAAGCTGTTATCTTTATTGCGATAGCCTATTTGCGAGAGAAATAAAAACAAACGACCTAATTTCAAATTTCATTGAGTAAGATTTATTCCCCATTTAAAATTAAACATTTCCCCTTAATTTGCGAAGCAAGATTTTGTTTTGTATGAGCCCGTTCTTGTTTCCGTATTTATAGAAAATTTAAAAACGATTTTGAAATAATTAAAATCTAATATCAGAATATAGTAAGATTTTAATTTCTTTTAAGATTGTTCTTGTCCAATATCAGAGGCCTTGAAGAAATTTCAATGTGAAAATAAATTTTGAAAATGAATTTTACTCTCTTTTCCTCTTTGTTTCTGTCATTTATCATATATTTTTTCTCCATAATCATAAAACGCACTACCCTTAAAATATTTAATAAGATGGAACAATTCAGAAACAACTTAAAACATCTTTGAACATATATAATTCAATTTTATTCAAAACACTGTTCTCATAACAAGATAGTCATGAGCAATAAGGATAATCCAATCAATTTTGTTGATTGTATAATTCACAGCAGAGTAGTTGTGTAATCGGTGACACATTCCGCATTATTTTATGAAAATAACGAATATCTGTCCAAGTTCATTTTGAAAATCTAGAAAATTACCACAAAAATAATCAGAGTATATACGATAACTGTAAAGAGTCCTGAGTGCACTTGTTATGTCCTAAATGAACTCAGGAGGTCCTAAGCAGTGTTTAGATGTACCCATAATTGTTATGAAAACAAAATGTACAAGTGGCTCGGTCCTTAAATGGATTGATGGTACCAAGAAATATGTCCTTTATAAGTTTATCTATTGAAAAGTGAAAATAAAAATAAAACTACCAACTGTGTAATTTCTGGTCCGTCTAAGTTTACGTAAATTTTAAGCATGTGATGATTAAACATTATTTGTTCAAAGAAATTCGAAAATCTTATTTCATGTTGGAGAAAATTTTCAAATCTTATTTGAGACAATTATTTTAAAAATATGAGAGAAAAAATCAAAATTGAAGAAAAATGTTTCAAAACATTGAGTAAAATATTTCTAATCTTATCTACATGCATGAAAAATATTTCAAATTTAATTCAGAAAATACAAATGTTATTGAATAAAACTTAAATTTGAAGTAGGGAAAAAAAATTGCAATTTAAAATTGCCCTGTATATTTTCAGGTCCGTTCTGGTCTTTAGTGTTACCATTATTAGTTTACGAATTAACTACAGTTTTAAAGCTTCTAAATACACACAATTGTGCATAGGATTGTTTTTGAAATAATTATGGTTAAAATATCATTCCAGAACATGAATATTGCATTGAAACGTTTTATTGGAGTATATTGGGGTATATTGGGGTAAAAGTCATTTTGTGATCGTGAAGCGACTGACACGAACGGAACAAGTTTCAAGGAAAAAGTGATTTAAAATTAAATATATTTATAAAATAAAGTATTGTTGTTGTTAAAATAACATGGAAATGCCTAAAATGATATTATTATTCAACAGTATTATGTTGAAACTGTTTTTGAGGTATATTGGGGTATATTGGGGTAAAAAGTCGCACCCAGTGCTTATTAATACAGTTACTGGCCCTTTAGTTTGGAGACCTTAATTTATACTGCCATGACCCTATAATGTCAAACTTGACAAATCTTGTGTAACCGGAGAGCATGATTCTTCTAAGACAATCACATTGTCTCCTCTGTGACTCAAACCTGAGACGTCTGTGTTTCTAGTCTATGCTCTAATTGACTGAGCTAAAGAAGAACTTCTCAACTGCTTATGGCTGGCTTAGTATCTATTTTTCAAAGGAAGTGTTAGCAATCAGGTCACACTTCCTTCACCTCAAGAGTCATCATACCATTATGACTCGCACAACAAATACTCTGGTTAGATATCCTTTCTAACCACACTGGGATTTTTAGTTGTGCCCTAAATATGTAACTGGATAGCATGATTACACTGTAAAATCACATTGTCTCCTCTGACTTGATTTTACCCAGAACCTCTGTGTTACAAGTAAGTGCTCTAATCGAATGAGCTAAAGAAGTATTTCTGTAGTACTTTAGTTCAGTTGGTTAGACTCATGTTCGAGTCCTGGAGGAGACCATATGTATAATTTTCTAATAAGAATCATTGCTTACCTTGAGTAGTAAATACTTAACTTGCCGTAACTTCAGTTATAGGGGTGTATTGAACACGGAGGTCCCGGGTTAGAGTCCCAGAGGAGACAATGTCATTTCTAATAAGAATCATGCTCTCCTGTTACACTTGTTTTTCCATGAGTGATTGTTTGTTTCTAAAAATTCCACTTGGATACTTGTATTATTTTCTGGCAGTATTTTGGAATATTTTTTTGGGGCAGGATAGGCTTTCAGGGTTTATTGGAAATTAATACCACCCTGGCTATACCTGCAAATTGTGCTGTTTCTTAGTAGGTTTCTTATTTTCATAGGTCACCTGACCCTATGGACCACTTGAGTAATTGCCATCACTTGGCATTGATGGTCGTCATCAATGTTGTAAAAAAAATCTTACTCCCTGAAACCATTGGTATGTATAAAATTTGCAAGTGTTATTTTTTCCAGACAGTGAAACAGCATGGCTGCAATGGCTAATATTAGGTTAAAATGTATCAATTGTCAAATATTTTGTAAACCATAATAGATAATGAGACCTGACACAGAAAAATATGCTCGAAATGTCAAGATTACATATTTTCCATTTCCACCAGAAAACTCCTGATCATGCTTTTTGCAGTGTTTGCCCTTGATAATTACTATTTTCATGTTTTTGTCTATTATATCAAATTTCTAAAAATAGATTGATGGAAACTGCAAAGGCAAAATTAAGTGATAAAAAATACCAATATGATCAAAACCATCAGATGACTTCTAGAAGTAGTACATGTAGTACTTGCATGTTTAAAAAATAAAAAATATATATGCGTGATAGTGTAACAGTGGTTTGATTCCGCCAGTGTACTTTATCCAGAGGAAGAAAATCCCCCAGTGATTTTTATCCACCAACAAAAATTCACTAGGTTTTTCTATCCGGGTCCAGTGTAAAACATCCACCAGTCATTATAAGGTTCTAAAAAGGTTTTTTTGAAGGGGAAACATGTATAAAATGTGGCTTTATAGTTTTTAGTGTATTTGAACTTTGTATAGTTGATTTATGTAAAAAGTGGAGAGTTTTCATCCAAGGAATGTTCACACTAGTGTTTTTAAACAAGGAATGATTACACTAGTGATTTTGTACTGGAATGCTTGCACTAGTTATTTTATACTGGGATTAATTACACTAGTGCTTTAGATCCATACATTGATAAAGTGATTAGTACTCATTTTGAACACACGATAACACAATAATGCTTATTAACGAATAAGATTTAAATAATTTTTCTATGCAAATCTATAAAATCATATGCTTTTAAATTGTCACTAATTGTAATATTTATATTGATTGCCGAAGTTTTTCTGTGTATTTGCTTTTCGGTCGACTTGGATATAAAATCATATCTTCTGTGTCAATATCAAAGGATGCTTCTATAATTGAAACTTTAAGTAAGAACAAATCTGCTCTTTAAGTTTGGTTTATATCAAGTTCAATGTCCTGGTCATTGATAAAGTATTTTGAGTTATAAAAACATCCTCCTCATTATCATCAATATTATTTACTAGATTGACTCAGGTTAATTAAACTGGTTCCTTGAAAATCATTTTAATTTTAACCCATTTATTTATGTAAAAAATAAACCGGTCTAATATAAACAAAACAACGATATCAAGTTCGACGCTTACACACTAGTTACATCCAATATTCTCTAGTGAAAAACAGTTACGCGGAATAAATACACTGCGGAATGAAAGTACACTTACAATAATGTGCATTTCAAAAAAAAATTGTTTTGTAGAAAGTGGAAATTGTGTTATCTTTCAACTTTAAAATCTGCATGAAAATTAAAAATTATTTCAGAGACCATATAGTTTCAACTTTGATCATACTTTTCAATTATTTTTAAGCCAAAATCTGATCTTATAGTTCGATTGAATATTTTTTACAGACTGTTGATGCAGTAATCAATGAAATACCAGATACAGGTCAGATATTAGGACGTTTATATGTATCAAAAACTGTACGAGGGTGTTCAGCATTGTATGATAAAACTACACAATGTATAATGGGACTATGGAGAGAGAATCCACAAACCCATATAGAGAGAAAAGCTGCAGAGTGGGCTTTGGTTTGTACTTCATATTCATACATGTTATGATAATTGTCTAGCCTTGATGATGGCGGGGAAGCAAGACATAGGCATGCTATTTCTGTGATGTCAATAATTTTTGATCAGGTGAGTTTAAGGGAAGACACTAATGGTAGGTCAATGACATTTGGTATGCATTTGTATTAACATTGGCACATCTCATAGCCAGGCTCAAGTTTATTGCAAATGATGTATGTACAACATCTATGCTAGTCTGGCATGAACCATGTATTAAATTATTTGTATTAAGCTTCATACTTCATACTCAGGAATATGTAGTATGTTAAGTGTTATTTCATTTATGAGAATCATAGCAATCAAATAGTATGTACTATATAAACTCGTTTCATAATGTCATGAGTATGAATTCCTACACCATATACCCATGCAGAATATTTCTGTAAGAGTTAAATAAACAAAATTTATTGGGACATAGTTTTTAGTGAGTTTTATTGAATGGTTATTTTTAAGGAAATTTATTGATATGTAAACTCAGCCTATCATTCCCAGACATAAGATTAAGTTCTTCAGATCTTATTTTGTTTATCAGTAAAACAGTCATTTGTTATTACTATATATATATATGTTACAGGTCGGTTAAATGCCATCTATCAATAACCAACTCTAGGTCTAGGGTTCAATATTTTATTCAGCAATCTATTAAAAACCCCTCTTGTGGAAAGGGGTTTTCATGCTGTGTTCACCAAGATATCACAGTACAATACACGATGTTCATCTATATAAAGATTAAGTTCTGTGGCACAAAATAAGCCTTCATTCACATGGGCTGTTATATCTAAACTAACAAGTCATTGTATCCTATTTAAGAGCTTTCCAAATGTTACTGAAAACTGGTTCAATGAATAGTTTATAACCATACTATTGATTTATACTGAAATATATATATTTTGTCTGTCATATTTCATATATCTAGCCCAATTTCAATCATGGAGGGAAATCTAAACAAACCAATGAAAACCTAAGAATCAAGGAGACACTAACCAATAAGAATAAATCTCTTATACAAGATAAGATCAAAAGATCAACTAGACAGTAAATGAGAGGCTCAATGAAGGGGAACTCAATAATGTCACGAATATCATTCACACAAAAACTATTGCACACTTTAAATAAAATATATTAACTTAAACACCCCGTCACATTCTCCCCCGTTACGAAAAATGACGTCCTCGTCATATACAATCAATGATACAATGAAATGTCAATGCCAATATAAATGTTAGTTGTTTCCTGTATCAGCTGTATCAAAGCAGTGGTAACACTTCCATCTGTCGTACTCAAAAGTCCTTCCTTGATGACAGACTTCATATAATCTGCTCTTACTTCCCAATCCGGTTTCTGCACTATTTGAGATCTGACATACGATTTCAAATATTCTGGTTCTCGTCTAACTCTACCAGACCGACGTGGAATCAATTGAACTTCGTCATCACTATCCTCAAGATCCTGATCATTTACTGCAGGGTTTTCTTCAGCATCAGGGTCTTCTTGGAGTTGTGCTATCTCAGGTTCTGATTCTCTTGGTTCATCATCAAGAGATAGAGCGTCCTCTACAATATCAGGTTCCTGATCTCCAACGACTGATATCTGGTCGTCACCGACTGGGTCTTGGATCTCATTTTCATCTGTAAGGATGGATGATGTCTCTACATCTTGTGGGATGCTGATATCCATCTGTCCCCGGGGTAATACATAATACATTTCTGATTCTTCAGATTCTGGTTGACTTGTATCCATGTCTGTGGTAACATCGACAGCAGAGTTTTTCTTAGATCTTGGTGCCGGTCTGGGTTTTGTTGTACTTAATTTACTTCTTGGTATAGGCACTGGTTGTTTTGGTTCGTCATTTCTATTCAAAAGATGACCAATCGGTAGTAGCAGATTTCTATGAAGGGTGCATTTCATTCCTTCTCCACTTTCCTTTTGAACTTCATACACTGGAATATCACGATTTGACTGTTTTATTACAATGTTAGGATCTTCCTCCCATTTATCTGCTAGTTTGTGTTTGCCGTCGTATGCAACAATCTTGACTAAAACTCGATCTCCTGGCTGTACAATAGCTCCTCTTACTTTAAGGTCATATGTTGCTTTCTGTTTATCCTGTGACTGTCTAGCTGCAGCTGTTGCAAGTTCGTATGATGCCTTCAAACGACCTCTTAATGTCTCTATGTACTTTGGTAACGTCTGTGTTTTCTTGTTTACATCAACTCCAAATGCTAAATCGATAGGCAAACATGGTTCACGACCAAACATAAGAAAGAAAGGTGTGGTACCAGTGGTTTCATGTTTTGTACAATTGTAAGCATGTACTATACTGCCAACATGACTCTTCCAATCTAGTTTCTGGTTTGGATGTAATGTGCCCAACATTCCAAGCAGAGTTCTATTAAATCGCTCGCACTGGCCATTTCCCATTGGATGGTAAGGCGTTGTTCTACTTTTGTCCATTCCTGTTATTCTGCAGAGTTCTTTTATGATGTTACTTTGGAAATTTGCTCCTTGATCTGAGTGTAATCGTTTCGGAAATCCATAATGTAGTATAAGATTGTTGTATAATGCCTCTGCGGTGGTTCTTGCTGTTTGATTTTTTGTTGGTACTACCAAAGCATACTTCGTGAAATGATCGGTAATGACTAACATACATGTATTTTCCTATCCGCCTTTTGATCTTTCTAATGATAAGTAGTCCATACAGACCAGTTCGAGTGGCTGTGTTGTTGTGATGTTGACTAAAGGTGCCTTATCTCTAACTGGCGTTTTTCTATGCAAGCAACGATTGCAGTTCTGAATCCACAAACCAGTAGAACCTATCTCGTACAAGTGACATTGTTCGTTCTCTCCCTTGATGCCCCATCAGATTATGAAGTGACTCTAGAATTGTTGATACAAGTATGTTTGGTATGACTACTTGACTTCTGCTTTCGCCATCTATTTCAACTTCTCGGATTAGAATTCCATCTTTAAGTTACAGTCTATCAAAATTTCTCAACATAGCTGAATGTTCAGGCATTTTCGGTATATCATTCTTCAATGGCTTAACTGCATTCTTGACATACTTAATCCATATCTTAAGCGTTGAATCTGGAATATCATCTACTACATCTGATGTTACTGATAGCGATTCTACATATGAATGTGTGTTGACAGCTTGGCATGTTGCTTTTATAGACTCTATAGGAATCAAAGTGTCCTTTTTGTTGTCATGTATTATTCCTGGTAACCTTGATAAACCATCAGCGTCTGCATTTGATGAACCAGGTCTATACTTGATGTCAAAGTTGTAATCTGCTAATGTAGCAATCCATCTATGACCAGTGGCGTCTAGTTTTGCTGTGGTAAGAACATACGTTAACGGGTTGTTATCCGTCATAACGGTAAACTTGCTGCCTTGTAAGTAATCATCAAATTTTTCAGTTACAGCCCATTTCAGTGCCAGGAACTCTAACTTATGAACAGGATAATTTCTCTCTGATCGACTGAGCCCTCTACTAGCATAAGCAATAACTTCCTTGTTTCCATTATGTGTTTGGTACAAAACGGCTCCCAGTCCGTGTCCACTGGCATCTGTATGAAGTTCGAACGGCTGATTATAGTCAGGATATCCAAGAACTGGTGGATTTGCTAACTTCTCTTTAAGAATGTCAAAAGCTCTCTGTTCTAATTCTCCCCATTTCCATTCAGTTGGTTTTGTTGATTTCTTTTTCCGTTTACTTTTCTTTATTTGCGTTGGCATTAAGTTATTCAATTCTTTGAGAAATCTCTGATGAATTTGCGGTAATAACCAATGAACCCCAAAAACCGTCTTACTTCTTCTGGTGTTGTAGGTGGTGGCCATCTAACTACTTTTTCAATCTTTGCTGGGTCTGGTTCTATTCCTGTTTCAGATACAATATGACTAACATATTTGACACGCTCCATAAACAGAGAACATTTTCCAGGTGATAGTTTGAATCCCGCTTCTCAAATTCGCTGGAAGACTTGTTGTAATCTATCCATATGTTCTTCGTATGTACTGGAAAAAATGATTACGTCATCCAGATAGATCAAACAAATGTTCATGTTAAGGTCTCCAAGTATATCCTCCATCATCTGCTGATATGTTGCTGGACTGTTGGACAAACCCAAACGGCATACGATTAAATTCGTAGAATCCCAGCGGACCAACCTTAAATGCAGTACGTTCTTTATGACTCTCCTCTATCTCTATCTGATGGTAGCCACTTTTCATATCAATGACTCTAAAGTATTTATTTCCTCCCAATGAGTCTAGTAATTCGTCGATTCTTGGAAGAGCATATGAGTCTTTTCTTGTACGTTGGTTGAGTTGACGAAAATCAATACACATTCGCAGCTTTCCGTCTTTTTTTCTACACAAAACTACTTTTGAAGACCATGGCGAGTATGATTTCCTAATAACTCCAGCTGTAAGTAATTGTTGAAGGTGATCTTTGACTTCTTGTAACATGGAAGGTGGTATTCTTCTATGACGTTGTTTGAATGGTGTTTCATCTATAAGTGGTATCTGATGTTTCCCTGAAGTAGTATGGCCAATATCAGTGTCACTTGTAGAAAATATGTCAGCAAAATTATGAAGAAATTTTCTTGCTTCTCTCTGTTGTTTTATATCTAAAATGTTTGTTGAAATCTTTACGTCATCAATGAAGCTGTTCTGTTTGACGAAATTGTCTCTTAGTGGTAAGTCCATGACATTAACTGGTTGTAACTCACATAATGTTGCTTTTGGTTCAATTGTGACGGTTCGTGTTGTAATATTGTTCACTTGCACATCTATAATTCCATTACTTTTGTATTTGTAATTAAGAAGACTTGGTGTTAAATCTAAATCATCAGGTAACGCAGCAGATGGTGTTGACTGTATCATAGCACATACTGGTTGAATAGGTAACTCTTTGTGAAAATATCCCTTGATTGTTACTGTGCTGTTTGGAGTTATCACTACCTTCTTAGCTTCTGCACTTCTAACTAAAGCTATTCTGTTGTTACATCGACTAAGTTCCTTTTCTCTTATAGTCATACTACGGAATGCGAGGTACCATGGTGTATGAAGACGAGCATTCTGTAAAAACTTTGATCCAAAGTTGTCTTTCGTTGTCTCCATTAGTATAGACAAAATGTTAGTTCCAAGTAATATAGGTACTGAATTGTGGTATTTACTGGTCGGTACTACTAAGAATAGTCCATTTGTTGATTGAAATGGAACACCCTCAACATCTAAAGTTGCTTCTATGTATCCCAAATAAGGAAGCTGTTTACCATCGGCACATTCAATTTCAAGAAAATGATCAATTGGTTTTAACTGTGTTCTGTTAAGATGTTCATAATAAAAGTCCTCACTTATTGTAGATACGGTAGAACCTGTGTCGATAAGTGCTTCAGTTTCAAAACCATCAACTCGCACTGGTGTTTCACTGGCTTTGCCAACCAAATTTGTCATTTTGTTTGTTGTTGTCATTGTATTTAATTGTCTCATACTTATTCCATAAACATCCTTTGTTGTAACCACTCATTGATACATCTGACCTCTTTTTGTATGATCTAATCTGACATTACAGTTTATCGCAATATGTCCTATTTGACCACATCTCCAGCATCTAGTATTATGATGATCATGATGTGAAGTAAGATATTGACCTTCTTTCCTAGTGCGTACTTCATCTTGTAGTTTACTAGTAACTTCTTTGAACATATGTCGAATTTGCCTCATTTTCTCCTCACATGTAGATGTAGTTTTAGAAGATGATAAAAGTTCAAGGTGTTCTGTCTGTTCTCGTTGATTTAATTCTAACTCTAATTGTCTGATTGAAACTCTGAGTTCATCAAAGGAAGTGCACATATCATACTTATATCTAGCAATATTTTTCATCTTAGCAGATTTTAATCCATGGAAAAATGTGGAACGAAGTGTTGCGTCTATATCTGTAACGTGGGAGCTTCCTTTGGAGAGTGCTTGATTCAATAAAGCCTCTAGTCTTAGTCCCCAGTGTGTAACATCTTCATTAACATTCTGTGTCGATGTATAAAATTTAGCCAATATGTCTTGCTGCTGATTTACATCTCCAAAGATTCCATCCATCTTCTCAATAATATCGGTAATTGTAGCTAATGTTCCAAGTCTCATGACCACATGACTAGCTTCACCTCTTAATGACATTCTTATTGACTGAGCGATGATCTCTGATGGAATACCTTCTTTTTTCAAACATTGAACTTGATATTGCCATACATCATCGCTAGTATTTCCTTTGCCATCTCCAAAATATGGAAGTCGTGGTATGTATCCATAGACATGTGGACCAACTTCGGTCTTCACTGACGAGATGTAATCTGTCATCCACTTTATCATATCGTTTGGTGTATTCATCTTTGGTTTAACTTGCAAGACTTTGAATATTGTTCCAAGTTGAACCAGTTCTTCTTGTGTAAACTCTATATTGTCCTCCATTTTTATCATTTATCATTCATAAATTGGAAAGTTATTACACTAAAGTTAATGTGTGTTGTATTGAAACGCCACGTGTAACCTGTAATGCAACTAGCAATTAGCAATCAGGACAATAATATATTCTTTATCATAAAAAATACAATACGTTATTACATACACAATACAATGAAACCGTATGTATAATACAATGTCTCAATGACACAATAAACTTTCTATATACTTTCAGTAATTCTATGTAATACCCACTACATACAACACAATACTACATTCAACCACACATACACACCTTACAAAGAGCCAAGAAAATAAAATAGAAACAACACACACACAAACAAACAGCTAATCAATCTAACCTAAGATACTTCCAACTACTGTCAAACTTGCAGTATCACTCCTTAGTAACCAATTATGAAGTATCACCCAACCGTATACCACATCTTCACAAAGTGAACTATACCCTAAGATGAAGAAGCTACCTCCTTACCAAGAACAATCTCAAAATGACGACTTCAAAAACACCACTGATGAAATTAACCTCAAACCATTTGTACAAACTCGTATGTCTTTTGCCGCCTATGTGCTTTTTCTAAGGACAATTGGGAATGTGACCTTAAAGCAAACCAATCAATCAATCACAACCAGAAAACCACAACTACAATTCAACAACCACCTAGAACTGACTCACCTTGGTCTTCGGTTATCCTCTGGAACAAACACTGACAATCACAAATGGCTACCTATGTATCTGTGCAGGAATAGGGTATGGGTAGCGGTAGGGGTTAACTCACACTCAACTTTCTCTCCAGAGAATAAAAGCCCTCTTAAAATTTAATAATATCTTTCTTAATATATGCTTTTTTTCTTGCTTTGTATTTAACAAGTATAACACTAAATAAAGTATTTCTATGCAATATAAAAAAACAAAAAAAAACAACTTTTTGAAGTCAATAAATTTTACATTTACTCTAAGTTTACTTTAATAACCAAAATAACACTTTTTTTTTATATCATACCTAATGATAATAAATATGAACAATCAGTCAATATCAACTATGACAACACTACATGTAACTCTAACAATTCCTTATAATAATAATAAAGTATGCATATAATTTGCTTTCATAAAGTGCATATGAACTGCAATTAGTTTAAAACACAAATGTTACATTTCTATCATAAATTTAAAATTCTTTTCCTTTGCTATATCTGTATCCTGCTATGACATCGAGCCCCACGTTAGGTGCCAAATGTTACAGGTCGGTTAAATACTATCTATCAATAACCAACTCTAGGTCTAGGGTTCAATATTTTATTCAGCAATCTATTAAAAACCCCTCTTGTGGAAAGGGGTTTTCATGCTGTGTTCACCAAGATATCACAGTACAATACACGATGTTCATCTATATAAAGATTAAGTTCTGTGGCACAAAATAAGCCTTCATTCACATGGACTGTTATCTAAACTAACAAGTCATTGTATCCTATTTAAGAGCTTTCCAAATATTACTGAAAACTGGTTCAATGAATAGTTTATAACCATACTATTGATTTATACTGAAATATATATATTTTGTCTGTCATATTTCATATATCTAGCCCAATTTCAATCATGGAGGGAAATCTAAACAAACCAATGAAAACCTAAGAATCAAGGAGACACTAACCAATAAGAATAAATCTCTTATACAAGATAAGATCAAAAGATCAACTAGACAGTAAATGAGAGGCTCAATGAAGGGGAACTCAATAATGTCACGAATATCATTCACACAAAAACTATTGCACACTTTAAATAAAATATATTAACTAAAACACCCCGTCACATATGTATATAAGTGCTGGACAATCTTGCATACACATATGCCTCATGGTCTGAATTTCTCTCTGCCATATGTCTTTCTTCTACAATCTAATTTTGATAGTTTAATGGCTTATTAAAATCCACCTGTATGTTGATATGTTAAGGTATTTCATAAAATAAAACTGAACAAGACATTACCTTGATAGCTTACAAATTGAACCCAAAACATTGAGCTAAAACTAACCTCAGCAATAATGGCCTCAAAGTCTAATATGCTTTGAACAGGCCATGTTAGTCCAACATATGTCTCTTGGTAGTGTATTGATAAATCCTGCACTGCCAAACAGGTCCATCTAAATATTCCACTCAGATTGAACATAATAAGTTTGTCGTAGTGTTTTGACCTTTCCTGGTTCCATGTTATATTATTATCAATTTTTTAACATTTTCAGGCACAAGTAAAAAGTACTGTATGTATTCCATTGAACTCCTACTTCACAGTCTGTCAGCTAGGTATACAACCAAATAATGTTGTCAAAGAAAATTCAAAACAGGTAATGTTTGTGTAAATTTTAGTAAGTGTTTTTTTCATTACAGTGTTTGAAACTAATTAAAAACAATTATGCAGGAAAATAAGAACGAATAAAAAATCAAGGTGAGTTTGATACATATATAAGGTCACCTGATGTGTGCTTGTCACATGTCAGAATTTTTAAAATGTATCATTGTATTTTTCAAAAAAAATAAACACACACATTTCAAACAATCTAAAAAGTTAAATGTTAAGCAAAGTTTTAAGATCATCATGTACATGGAAACATTTAGTGCCTTATTACCCCAACTCCTTTGGCAGGAATTTTTTATGTATTTTTGAAAACAATTTGGAGAAAAATGGCCACAGATAGAATTGATTGATTTTAATTGGTAAATTTTCAAAAAACATGTCCAAAACTTAAAAAAATTACTGGGATGATGATTTGGATACCCTTAACAATTCTCTCACAGTTTGTGCTGATAAGGTGGCTAAAATAAAATAATGTTGCCACATAGCTTCCCTTTGAACTTTTAGGGAAATCACATTCTAGCCGTTTTCTCTAAAAATTAATTAGCAACCTTCACAAACAAGCAAAACCCATTGTGACTTAATTAATAGGGAGGATGATTGGGAAATCCTTGAAAAAATATTCTCATTTCATTCTTATTGATTAGACATCCATATTGCCATAAAATCCTACGAAAAAAAACCTTAATTTTCAAATCTTGAGAGCCATAGTAAAAATGATGGTTTTTGTCTCGCCTTGACGGAGTCAAAAAGCGAGACATAGGTATGCTGTTTCCAGCGGCGACTGCGGCACGTCAACAATGTATTAGTTTGTGATTAGGTCTAGTTTAAGGTGAACCACTAGTGGTTGGTCAATGATATTTGGTATGCAGTTGTATTAGCACTGGCACATCTCTATTCCATAGAGATTATTTGGCCCTGCCCCCTCAGTCATGGTGTATTGACTTTGAAACTTTTGCTTAGTTTACATGTATTAGTTTGTGATTAGGTCAGTATATGGGGAACCACTAGTGGTAAGTCAATGATATTTGGTATGCAGTTGTATAAGCATTGGCATATCTCATTTCCATGGAGATTATTTGGCTCTGCCCCCAGTCATGGTCTATTGACTTTAAAACTTTTGCTTAGTTTACATGTATTAGTTTGTGATTAGGTCAGTTCAAGGGGAACCACTAGTGTTAAGTCAATGATATTTAGTATGCAGTTGTATAAGCATTGGCATATCTCATTTCCATGGAGAACATTTGGTCCCGCCCTAGCAGTCATGGTCTATTGACTTTGAAACTTTTGCTTAGTTTACATGTATTTGTGATTAGGTCAGTTCAAGGGGAACCATTAGTGGTAGGCCAATGTTAATTGGTATGCAATTGTATAAGCATTAGCACATCTCATTTCCATGGAGAATATTTGGTCCTGCCCCCTCAGTCATGGACTATTGACTTTGAAACTTTTGGTTAGTTTATATGTATTAGTTTGTGATTACATCAGTTTAAGATGAACCGCTAATGTTTAGTCAGTGATATTTGGTATGCAAATTTATTGGCATTTGCAAGTCTCGTTTCCATGGAGATTATGTAGCCCCACCCCCTCATCATGGTTCATTGACTTTGAAACTTTTACATAGTTTACAAGTCAATGTTTGTGTTTAGGTTTGTTGAAAAGGAACGACTTATGATAAGTCTATGGTATTTGGTATGCAGTTGTATTAGCATTGGTACATCTCATTTCCATGGAGATTGTTTTGCCATGTACCTTCATTCATGGTTCATTGACTTTGAATATTTGCATAACTTACATGTTAAAGTATTGCTATTTTAATTTCAACATTTGCATTATACAGGGCGAGACATATCTCTGTGTTAACAGTTTACTCATGTTAGATGTGATGTAAAGCTCTTTTCTCAGTGTAAACTGAATCGATACAATATTATGCTTGTTATTAATGATATGATTATTATGATTTTTTTCAGATAATTATACAAATTAAAGGGAAATTGAAGAAAAAATTTCAAGAGAAGAAGGATCAAATGTTGAAATCTAAAGTGGATATTGGAGATACTTTAGAATCAGATTTATGGTTTATAATGGTGTACAAACAACTATTGACTGTTCCAGTTAACTCTCCTTTGTTGTCATTATGGGATTATATTTTGGAGGTGCTCACTTTGTACCCATTGGAAGATCCAGTTGCTAAAAAGATTTGTGAAGATTTATCCAAGTCTTTGCAACACAAGAAAGGTATTTCTTACTCATTACTATACAAGAAACAAATATTGCAATGGTTTATATAGAAAAAAGATATTTAGTTCAAATTGTTAAATTGTTTTTGGTGATTTGGCATTGAATAATGTTAGTTAAGGACTGCTCTATTTTTTGTTATTTGTCTCACCAAAGTTGAGAGGGACTATTGGAGTACTCTGTAACATCCACATTGGTTTTCATGCATGCAATCATTTGAGGACCTTATGCGTGATATGCCGTATGGTGACACTTTAAAGGTTATTCTTTCTTTTTTTTTTCAAAGATTAAATTGTAACAGAAAGTTAGACCCTTAAATGACCTAAAACTCCCTTTTGTCAAGACATGTATCTAAAAATTCTCTATTAACACTCAAAATGCTCTGGATTAAAAATATTTGCAACATTATTGTTTAAATTTAAAAATAATCATAGATATATACATGTACCATGTGTTAATAAGTGAACGTATTCCTTTACTACAATAAACTGATGACAGGCTACACAAGATCACAATTAGGGATTAAAAATATCATGAAATGTGACTTTTTTAGGTTACAGACAGAACATATCTGCAGCAACTTGTTATAAATTGTGGACATATAGTAGGTCTTCACTGGAACAAGAGGTTCTGTTCCGAATTGAGTTATGTAAAGACCATGTGTTAACTTCTGAGATGGACAATGTTTGGAATGACAGTTCTCTTGTAAGTAGGCATGATATACCTGGTAGCCTATTTGTGCAGAGATGGGGTCAAACCCAAATAGCCTCTACTAATACTTGATGGTAGTTATTAACAATGATTAAATAATGATTAACTATTGTAGAGTAATTTGATAGAATTTCAGAATTTAAAATTTTGGAAATGAAGGATAATAAAGTATGAATACAATGAGATGTTGGGTATAATTCAGTGAGACAGCAACTCAGTGACCAACAAAAGATATAGAGATGTTGGGTAGAATTCAGTGAGACAGCAACTCAGTGACCCACAAAAGATATAGAGATGTTGGGTAGAATTCAGTGAGACAGCAACTCAGTGACCCACAAAAGATATAGAGATGTTGGGTAGAATTCAGTGAGACAGCAACTCAGTGACCCACAAAAGATATAGAGATGTTGGGTAGAATTCAGTGAGACAGCAACTCAGTGACCCACAAAAGATATGGAGATGCTGGGTAGAATTCAGTGAAACAGCAACTCTGTGACCCACAAAAGATATAGAGATGTTGGGTAGAATTCAGTGAGACAGCAACTCAGTGACCCACAAAAGATATGGAGATGTTGGGTAGAATTCAGGGAGACAGCAACTCAGTGACCCACAAAAGATAAAGAGATGTTGGGTAGAATTCAGTGAGACAGCAACTCAGTGACCCACAAAAGATATAAAGATGTTGGGTAGAATTCAGTGAGACAGCAACTCAGTGACCCACAAAAGATATAGAGATGTTGGGTAGAATTCAGTGAGACAGCAACTCAGTGACCCACAAAAGATATAGAGATGTTGGGTAGAATTCAGTGAGACAGCAACTCAGTGACCCACAAAGATATAGAGATGTTGGGTAGAATTCAGTGAGACAGCAACTCAGTGACCCACAAAAGATATGGAGATGCTGGGTAGAATTCAGTGAAACAGCAACTCTGTGACCCACAAAGATATAGAGATGTTGGGTCAAATTCAGTGAGACAGCAACTCAGTGACCCACAAAAGATATGGAGATGTTGGGTAGAATTCAGTGAGACAGCAACTCAGTGACCCACAAAAGATAAAGAGATGTTGGGTAGAATTCAGTGAGACAGCAACTCAGTGACCCACAAAAGATATAAAGATGTTGGGTAGAATTCAGTGAGACAGCAACTCAGTGACCCACAAAAGATATAGAGATGTTGGGTAGAATTCAGTGAGACAGCAACTCAGTGACCCACAAAAGATATAGAGATGTTGGGTAGAATTCAGTGAGACAGCAACTCAGTGACCCACAAAAGATATAGAGATGTTGGGTAGAATTCAGTGAGACAACAACTCAGTGACCCACAAAAGATACAGAGATGTTGGGTAGAATTCTGTGAGATAGCAACTCAGTGACCCACAAAAGATATAGAGATGTTGGGTAGAATTCAGTGAGACAGCAACTCAGTGACCCACAAAAGATATAGAGAGTCAACAATAGACAGGACTCTGTACAATATGTCAAGCTCTGCCCACAGTTAAACAGTTTTATAAATTGTTTCATTTGTTACAATGATTACAGTATTGGCCTACTCCAAACAATGAAACATAACACTTACATATAACATGTAGGATGTTCAAATAAAGAGTAGTGTATGATCACAAGAGAAAATACAATACAAAAATTATATGGCTTATTCCTTGAACATTAATATCACTTTCATAACAGCACACTTTTTAAAACTTAAAACAAAATGTGGGGTAAATGTACATGGAAACAATATCTGGCTGTACTTAGTTATTTGTAAGGGATAGAGAAGGACATGTGTGATGATTATTTACAAGCTAATTTTAATTCATACCCATTCATGTCATCAAATTTCATGCCTTGTCAAGTAATACAGGATCAATCACATTTTGTAAGTATATTTTCCCTGAGGTGAGATATATATATATATACATGTATTAAGTGTAAGGTTATTGTCTAGCCTGCAACAAAAGTTGCAGAATGCAAGACATGGGGATTACAATCCGTCATCAGTGGCGGCGTTAACTATTTGTATAAAGCTTTATATTTCAGAGGTTAGTAGACCTGGAGGTTTCATACTTTGTTTATAGATGGATACAAGACATATTTGGTATATGGGTTCCTTGCAACTTTTACATGTTTGTCAGACAGGGTTCCTCTGACCTTGACCTCATTTTCATGGTTCATTGGTCAGTGTTAAGTTTTCATGGTTAAGTCTGTTTCTCAGATACAATAAGCAATAAGGTTAACTATATTTGATGTATTATGGAATGATTGTGAGGTGTACATGTCTGTCTGGCTTGGTTTATCTGACCTTGACCTCATTTTCATGGATCTTTGATAATGTTAAGTTTATGTGATGCTTATATTATAACTTTGTCTTTAGGACTATCAACATAAATTATTTCATGAATAGTAAAGCAGACGAGACATTTCAGCATGTTCACTCTTGTTATATGAATAATGCCAACACAAGTAAAACTATAAAGTGCATCCGTAGTATTGGGAAACAAGTGATTAAACTATTCTAATATTTGAATGATATCAGAACTGATATGAGAATTTTTTACAGATAAAAGTATGTATGTTAGATGGTCAGATGTTTGAAGTTATATATAAGATGGTGATCACACTGACTGGTAATACCAACATTAGAATCCTTGAATCATTTCTTAGATGTATTTGGATGGAGAAAAGAAAATGTAATTCTCAGGTTTGTTCAGTTAACTCCCAAATCTTGAAAATTGGAATCCACTTAAAAACCACGATAACACTTCAAATTTAGGAAATATTATAGCAATATATTATTAATAAGCATAACTTTCAGGATTATTTTAAACATTCCAAACAATCTTTCATTCCATAAATTAATCCTGGTTGCAGAATGGTCTAGGTACATTGTACTACATTGTCTCATTAACAACTTTATATATAAACTTTCCATGGTATAATCATTCCAAACTACAACTTTTTGAAGGCACATGGATAATACATATATTTCAAGGAAAAACAAATATAAAGTTAATTTGGCATTAAGTAATTGTGATTGTAAGCATTGTATTTATTTTTAACCCCAGCATCAAATAGAGGGGTAAATAATGATGCACATTTCCATCTGTATCTCTATCTGTCAGTTCACCTGTCTGTCAAATTTTTGGTTTCTAGATGACAGTGCTGCTTGACCTAATCTTTTAAAAGTTGATCTCATGGTAATAGACAATAATATATAGGTCAAGTAATATAGTCCAAGTTCCATCTTTATGGTATTGGCATTTACCAATCAAGAGTTATGACTCTTGTATACATTAAAAATTAGTATATCTTTGGTTTCACGGAACTTGAACAAAAAATGTTGAACAATCAAAAATATACTTGACTTTTATTGTATGGTGCATGTAATATTTTGATGAAACTCTTGATTGATATCTGAAAATATTGAAATATTTTAGGTTCATGGAAATAATTTTTCTTAGATTTTATCAAAATTATTAACTGTTTTTCTTAGATTTTATCAAAATTATTAACTGTTTTTCTTAGATTTTATCAAAATTATTAACTGTAAAATACAAGTCAAGTTAGCTTTTGGCATTTAAGTTAAGAGTTATACCCTTTATTATCTTATAATTGTAAAGATGATAAATGGCTGTTTTCTGCTCTTTGGTCGGGATGTTGCCTTTTTGACACATTCCCGGTTTCCATTCTCAATTCTAACTTCAATTATTTACAGCAGGTTAAGTTCTTTGAGGTTGCTTTCAGTAACTATTATAATTTTGTAATGTATAGTTTATTATTGGTTTGTTTATATTGTCTATTATATTTTCTGGTCTTTGCATCCGTTCCTCCATCTGAATTTCTGTATAAGGTTATGGTTTGTCGTGAAGGTGGTTTAACAAGAAGTTGAGTCTCATGAAAATTGAAACTTAGTTCATTGGTGTGAACTTTTAAATTTTATCACAAATTACAGTTTTGACCAAAATTTTATGGTTCGCTAAACAAGGAAATGTGATGGTTGGAATTCAGTACATGTTGAAGATGAAGTTGTGGTCACATCAACATGAAACAAAGTAACTTGCGTAAGCAGGGCATGGTATCCTATACATACATATTCTAGTTGTTATCTATTTTACCATTATTACTTGGTATTCCTGTACTCATTTTTACTGTTGTTATTTTCAGGACAGCTTATTCCTCAGTATGATTTATCCAGCTCATTTCAGAATCCTTGTGAACTCATTGTCGGTACATCCTGAAGGTATTGTATTCACACTTTCAATTCACTTTTGAACATGTTCTTTTTATTATACGACCACAAAAAATTTTTGCAGTCGTATATTGGTATCATGTCATCATCAGCGTCGTCCGAAGACATTTGGTTTCGGACAATAACTTTAGTTTAAGTGTATGGATCTCTATGAAATTTAACCAAAAGGTTCAATACCACAAAAGGAAGGTTGGGATTGTTTTTGGGGGTGATGGTCCCAACCGTTTAGGAATTAGGGGCCAAAACAAGCATTTTTCTAGTTTCAGGACAATAACTTGTGTATAAGTATTTTGATTGCTCTGAAATTGTACCACAAGGTTCAATACCACAAGTAGAAGGTTGGGATTCATTTTGGGGGTAATTGCCCAAACCGTTCAGGAATTAGGGGCCAAAAAGGGTATTAAACAAGCATGTTTCTAGTTTTCAGACAATTTGATTTTGATTTTTGGTGTTTTAACGCCACTTTTAAGCACCGCTTTTGGGCTATTTCGTGGCGGCCAGTTTTTATTGGTGGAGGAAGCCGGAGTGCCGGAGAAAACCACCGACCTTCGATAGGAAAACTGACAATCCTAGTCAATTAAGATTGAGTTGAGTGCACCCGCACGAGCGGGTTCGAACTCACAACCTCAGTGTTGACTGGCTAGTGATTACAGTAGTAACTACTTAGACCACTCGGCCACCGAGGCCCCAGTTTTCAGACAATAACTTGTGTTTAAGTGTATGGATGTCTCTTAATTTGTACCACATTTTACAAAAAGAAAATTTCTTCAAAATTTTTTTTTTTGGAAGGGGTAAAAAATTGGGGGCAATTTTTTCCTCAAAAGAAATTCTCTTCAAATAGTTTTTGAGGGGTAAAAAAATTTTTTTTGGGGGTCAATTTTTTTTCCCTCAAAATTTGAGAAATTGTCAATTTTCCAAAGAAAAAAATTGGGGGTCACTTCACAATTTATTTTGCTAATTCTTTGTATATAGTCTGAAAACAGATTTACTAAGTATTGCACAACAGCAAGAAATCTTCAATTGAATATAAATTCAAATCATACAACCAATTTCAAGTTCTTTGACTACATTTATTCTGTGTCAGAAACCTATAATGTGTCAAATATTTAATTATAATCCAAATTCAGACCTGTATCAAGCTTGAATATTGTGTCCATTTTTGCCCAAACTGTTCATGGTTGGACCTCTGCGGTCGTATCCAGCTGCGCTCGGCAAAGCAGTTGATTTTTAATGTTAATAAACTATTCATATTTCATTGAATAGGACTAGAGGTAGATGCATGCTCTCATAGAAAAAAGAATACATGTATAACCTTCTTCCTTTTTTCCAGGGGCTCTTGCACTGTATTAGTTATCTCATGATGACATACATTTTACATAGTGTTTGCTTAAAAATAAATAAAAGTTTTAAGACTCTATACCCCTGTTTTGTTGTGCAGAATAATTGAAAATCACAATTTAAGTCCTGTATAAAAATAAGGAGATGATGTTTGATTACCAAAGTTCAAATGAAGTGGATGTAAGCATTTATAGGCAACTGTACAGCCTTCAACAATGAGAAAAACCAATACCTTATAGTTGGCTATAAAAGACCCTAACATGAGAAATATGAAACAATTCAATTGAGAAAACTAACAGCCTAATTTATAACAAAACAAGTATAGACCATTTACCTGCTGTTTGATTGACTGACCACCTTTTTTGCTGAAGTCTGAACCTTCTTAATAAAATATTGGTACTTTGAAAAGAAAACCATCACATAATTGTACATGTAAATAAATCACATGACTTATTACTTGCATATTATAGATTGTTAGCTTCAATCTGTACTGGATAACACACCAACCTATTAAATGTGAAATAAGTGGAACATGGCGGAAAAAGAATATTGAAATTTCCAAACTATAAAAAGGTCAAATGATTTTAAGATATAAAAAAATTCAGCCATTTCCGATGTAATATTATTACAAAGAATCAAATTTTTTTTTTTAGTAGTATTAATTCCATTTTTATAGATTAACAACACGGTATTTCCTAAGTTTGTCCAAGAAATCTGAATTTGAATTAAGTAGGTAAAATTTGTATTTACATAAAAAAATCTCTGAAAATGATCATTATTTCATCATTGTCAAAAGATTGTGAACTTAATAAACATGTTGTTTTTAAAATGCTGAATAGACATGGGTAAATATGGTAAATGTTTCTTTTTAAGATGTTAAGCCAGAAAATCTAGGTCCACATGTGAAGACTCTGTGTGATATATTTAAAGAGGTCCTTGAAAACAATGGGGAGACAACTGAGTTACTGGTACTATCACTACAGTTCAAACAATGGTACCAGAAAGCAGTGCAGTTGTGTTTTATATGTGACAGACAGGTAATATAGAATGAAATACATTTGTACTGCAGTGTGGTTAATTTTCACCATTTCTAGGACCAATATAAGAATAAGGAGATTTCTGTGAAACGTGTGGTAATAGTCTCTTGTTAGTGCAACTCCTCCTAAACAGTGTGTTCTACATGTTAAAGGGAGTCTGTCTCCTAGAAAACTGTAATATTGTTTTTCTTTGTTTCCTTTTTGTCGAGCCTGCGACTTTTGTCGCAGAAAACTCGACATAGGGATAGTGATCCGGCAGCAGCGACAGCATTAACTTACTTCTTAAAAGCTTAATATTTCAGAATGTAGAAGACCTGGATGCTTCATACTTTGTATATAGATGCCTTATGATATGAAATTTCCGTCTGTCATATGTCCATTGTCCTTGACCTTATTTTCATGGTTCAGTGACTACTTGAAAAAAAAGTTAAGATTTTTTGTAATGTTAATTTCTCTCTTATTATGAGTAATAGGATAACTATATTTGGTATGTGCGTACCTTGCAAGGTCCTCATGCCTGTCAGACAGTTTTCACTTGACCTCGAATTCATTTCATGGATCAGTGACCAAGGTTAAGTTTTCGTGGTCAATTCCATATCTCAGATACTATAAGCAATAGGTCTACTATATTTGGTGTATGTAATGATTGTAAGGTGTACATGTCCAACTGGCAGGTGTCATCTGACCTTGACCTCATTTTCATGGTTCAGTGGTAATACTTTAGTTTTTGTGTTTTGGTTTCAACTTTGTTTTTCTAATACATGTTTTCTAATACATGTACTGTATGCAATAGGTCAACTATATTTGGTGTATGGAAATATTTTACGATGTACATGTCAGTCTGGCAGGTTTTATTTGACCTTGACCTCATTTTCAAGATTCATTGCTCAATGTTAAGTTTTTGTGTTTTCTTTAACTTCAAGCAATAGGTCAACTATATTTGGTGAATGGAATGATTGTAAGGTGTATATGTCTGTCTGGTAGGTATCATCTGACATTGACCGCATTTTCATGGTTCATTGGTCAATGTTCAGTTTTCCTGGTTAACTTTGTTTCTTAGATACTATAAGCAATAGGTCAACTATATTTGATGCATGGAATGATTTTAAGGTGTACATGTCTGTCTGGCAGGGTTCATCTGACCTTGACTTCATTTTCATGGTTCATTGGTCAATATAGAATTTCCATGGTTTGGTCTGTTTCTTTTATACTATAAGCAATAGGTCATCTATATTCTGTGTATGGAATGATTGTATTAAAGGTGTACATGTATTTCTGGCTTGGTTTATCTGACCTTGACCTCATTTTCTTGGATCATAAATGTTAACGTGATACTTGTAGTAAAACTTTATATGTAGGACTATCAACATAACATCAGTGGTCAGCATAGTAGGTGAGACATTTCAGCGTGTGCACTCTTGTTTATATATTTTTATAGACTTATTCAAATTTTTAAAAAGAGTAATAGTATTGCAGGGTGGGGATATCCTTTGGATAGTTGATTCATATTTCTAGTTTTTCTATCTTTTAGTTTCAAACATCTTGTTTAGATCTAGTTGCCTGTTACAGCAGTCTGTGGTATAAAGTACAACATCAGTCAATAAAAGTAAGTAAGATACTCTAAAATCAACATTAGTGTATCATAACATCAGTGATTGTTCTACCACTTTCACGTGTGTTCCCAAACATAAAATTAAGATATTTTTCTTGTGTTTATGTGCACCACACAAAACTAACTAAAATGGCATAATTGTTAGAACAAAGTTACAGAGGGTATAAATGTTTTAACCCATCTGTCCAACTGATCTCTTTATTGTCACCATGCTAGGGCCTCCATTTGTTTTGGATCTTTTCAAATTTGGATGAATATTTCCACTCATCAAAACCACAGATGAGTAAGATTATCAGAAACTTTTGAAATGGGGACCATTTCTGTGGAAGGAAGACGCATTGGTTTTCGCACTCTAACTTTAGTTTAAGTGAATGGATCTCTATGAAATTTTACCATAAGGTTCAATATCACAAAAGGAAGGTTGGGATTGATTTTGGGGGTTATGGTACCAACAGTTAAGGAATTAGGGGCCAAAAATAAGCATTTTTGTAACTTCCAGACATAACTTGTGTGTTAGTGTATGGATCTCTCTGACATTGTACCACAAGGTTCCATATCACAAAGGGAATGCTGGGATTGATTTTGGGGGTAATTGCCTCAAAATTTTAGGAATTAGGGGCAAAAAACAAGCATTTTTCTAGTTTCATGACAATAACTTGTGTGTAAGTGTATGGATCTTTCTGAAATTGTACTACAAGGTTCCATATCACAAAGGGAAAGCTGGAATTGAGTTTGGGGGTAATTGCCTGAAACGTTTAGGAATTAGGGGCCAAAAAGGGGCAAAAACAAGCATTTTCTAGTTTCAGACAATAACTTGTGTGTAAGTGTATGGATCTTTCTGAAATTGTACTACAAGGTTCCATATCACAAAGGAAAGCTGGAATTGAGTTTGGGGTAATTGCCTGAAACGTTTAGGAATTAGGGGCCAAAAGGGCCAAAATAAGCATTTTCCTGTTTCCAGACAATAACTTGTGTTCAAGTGTATGGATCTCTCTGAAATTGTACTGCAAGGTACCATACCTCAAAGGAAGGCTGGGATTGAGTTTGGGGTGATGAATCATAAGGGGTTCAAAAATTTTTTGGGGGGTTTCTTTTTTTTTTTTTTTTTTCTTTTAAAATTTTCCATTTTAAGTTGGTTATTTCTGATTTATATTTAAAAGCAAATAATAATGATATGGCAGGAGATACACACCTAACAGGATGTGTAAATTATTATATAATAAGTATTGTGCAATAGCAAGAAATTTTCAATTGCACAGTATTGCGCAATAGCAAGAAATCTTCAATTGCACAGTATTGTGTAATAGCAAGAAATATCCAATAGCACAATATTGCAATAGCAAGAAATTGTCAATTGTACAGTATTGCGCAATAGCAAGAAATATTCAATTGCACAGTATTGCGCAATTGCAAGAATATTCAATTGCACAGTATTGTGCAAAAGAAGATACTTGGTATAAATTGCTTATTTCTTGACCAATTTCAATGGGGTTTTATTCTTGAACTCTTGGGGTTCTTTAATATGCTGAATCTAATCGTGTATTAAGTTTTTGGATTTTGGGCCCGCTTTTAAATTGGTCCACATTGAGGTCCAAAGGGTCCAAAATTAAACTTTGTTTGATTTCATCAAAATTGAATTATTGGGGTTCTTTGATATGCCGAATCTAACCGTGTATTTAGATTCTTAATTTTGGTCCCGTTTTCAAATTGGTCTACATTAAGGTCCAAAGGGTCCAAAATTAAACTTAGTTTGATTTTAACAAAATTGAATTCTTAGGGTTCTTTGATATGCTGAATCTAAACATGTATTTAGATTTTGATTATGGGCCCAGTTTTCAAGTTGGTCCAAATCGGGTCCAAAATTAAACTTTGTTTGATTTGAACAAAATTGAATATATGGGGTTCTTTGATATGCTGAATCTAACCATGTATTTAGATTTTTGATTTTTGGGCGCTGTTATCAATTTTTTCCACATTGAGGTCAAAAGGGTCCAAAATTAAACTTTGTTTGATTTCATCAAAATTGAATTATTGGGGTTCTTTGATATGCCGAATCTAACCGTGTATTTAGATTCTTAATTTTTGGTCCCATTTTCAAATTGGTCTACATTAAGGTCCAAAGGGTCCAAAATTAAACTTAGTTTGATTTTAACAAAATTGAATTCATAATAATAATAATAATAATAATAATAAATTCTTTATTTAAAGAGGGTAAACACAGTTAGTTACAATTACTAATCTTCCTGAGGCCCTCATATACAATACAAGTACAAAAAATAATATAAGAGAAAAAAGCAAACATACAGGACGTGAACACATTTACGATAAAAAAAAGGAAGAGTTCTTTCATAGGGTTCTTTGATATGCTGAATCTAAACATGTATTTAGATTTTGATTATGTGCCCAGTTTTCAAGTTGGTCCAAATCGGGTCCAAAATTAAACTTGTTTGATTTCAACAAAAATTGAATATATGGGGTTCTTTGATATGCTGAATCTAACCATGTATTTAGATTTTTTGATTTTGGGCCCCATTATCAACTTTGTCCACATTGAGGTCAAAAGGGTCCAAAATTAAACTTTGTTTGATTTCATAAAAATTGAACTCTTGGGGTTCTTTGATATGCTGAATCTAACCATGTATTTAGATTTTGGATATTGGACCATAATAGATGAATGTTCAATTTAAAATTTTAAGTTCTTAGACCACATTCATTCTGTGTCAGAAACCTATGCTGTGTCAAATATTTAATCACAATCCAAATTCAGAGCTGTATCAAGCTTGAATGTTGTGTCCATTCTTGCCCCAACTATTCAGGGTTCGACCTCTGCGGTCGTATCAAGCTGCGCTCATGGAGCATTTTATTATCAGATCTTTTTTTAAATTTGTGTGAAGGTTTCCCCTCATCAAATTCTTGAATGATTGAAATAATTCAGTCTTCTTTATGCATATATTAATGATAAATGACTTAATTTTTAGCAGTCAGCATGACACTTACACTGACAGCAGCAATTGCAGACTAGACACAGATTTCCTATTAAACTATTTTCTTTTTGGAATGCTTCTGATCAGTTCTATATTTTATCTGTTTATAGGATGTTTTGACCAGAATTGTGCTATGCTTGAGACCTCTGTTAGTAAAATCTACATTGTGTTATACTGATGTCATGTGTGTGTTATCAGGGAACCAGGTTAGCAATCAAGGTCAAATGAAGGACACTATTTATCACATACTACTTATGTTTCTTTACCAAGGTTCTGGAGGTCTAAATGTACTGACTCAAATACTAAAGCTGGTAAGTAAAAAATACATGTCTTTTATGATTGTTATTTAATTGTGTGTCACTTTAAAATAAATCAAAGAGCTTGGGAGCTCTAACGGAAAAGACAGCCATTGTTTTTATTTTTTGGGTATCAATATTTAGAGAGAGAAAAATGCAAAACAGTTAAGCTAGCCACTGTGAAATATTTTTAATTTCAATATGGTGGAATAGGTCAGATTATTAAAAGTCTTTGTGAAGGCAACTTTATTTATACTAACAAATAACTAACTTAATAAAATGCAACTGAAATGACAACAAGAGTGCACATGCTGAAATGTCTCGCCTGTTTTACTTGATTAAATTAAATTTCATACCATACACCAAATAAAGTTGGTCTATTGCATATACTCAGCTTATAGTATCATAGATAGAGCCCAAACAGGAAAAACTTAAAAAATTGTCCAATGAATCCAAAAAAACGGTCAAGGTCAGATGAAACCAGTCAGACAGACATACAGTATACACCTTACATTCATTCCATACACCAAATACAGCTAATCTCTTGCTTATAGTATCTGAGAATTGACAAATGAACCATGAAAATGAGGTCAAGTTCAGATGAAACCTGCCAGTCAAACATGTACAATGTACACCTTTCAGTCATTCCACACACCAAATATAGTTGACCTATTGCTTATAGTATCTGAGATACGGACTTGACCACGAAAACTTAACATTGATCACTGATCTATGAAATGAGGTTGAGGTCAGGTGAACCATGTCTGATGGATATATGTAGACCTTACAAGCATCCAATATACCAAATATAGTTACCCTATAACTCATAATAAGGGAGTATTTTATGACGAAACAACTAAAACAAGCATTTTGAGAGTATTGCATGGCAATACATAGTCCCCTACCAGTTAAAAATTCATTGCACTAGAACAACTAACTTGATCTATAACTTGTCCTGGTGTTAACATGGTTAAACTATATAACTGATATCAAATTAAAATCTTCACGAAAAATAGTGTGGAAAACTGATTATTTGCGTGAATGTTCTAAGACAGAGGACCATAATGCTGCAAAAAAATCATCCGAACCGAACAAAATTCAAACTTGATCTGTAACTTGTCATTGGAAAACTATATACCAAATACCAATTAATATCTTCAAGTATAATGAAAAAAAAAATTCGGAAAACTGATTACTTGCCTAATTTTTCCTAATCCAAGGACATAACTCTGCACAAAATCATCAGATCGGAACAATTGAATTTTTCTTATTATTTTCAAGTCCCACCTTAAGGAAAATAAATTCAAGACCCCTTCCAAAAGCCATGAATATTTCAACACCACTCCGGGCTACCTACAAATTTCTCAATACTTTAATACTGTCTGTTTCTGTATTGACCCCTTTATGGATTTAAGGTTATATACTTATATTAGCTTATTGACCCCGGGACTCGAAGGGTTGAGGGCCAATACATGTGACCATGAATCTTTAAAAGGGCTGATACAGAAACAGCCAGTTCATAAGACTTTAATTATACGGTACACATGCTTCGATCAAAAAAACCAAGAAACTTACTGTTAAATACATTGTAGGTACATCAGTCATTTGAATTTTGAAACTTTCTTATATAAAGTGTGAATCGCAACCCATACGTAATAGATATGTAGTATAAAAATAGAGAAGAAAGTACAAGATAACTTGTTTTATGCACATTGAAGTACTGTATATTTTTCTTATAAATCATAATTAATTTGTCAATAAGCACCTCACACCTTATTTATGAATTACTATACAGAATTATTTCATTTTTTCAGATAACATGTAGTGACAGTGTAAATGATCACCTGACATGTTTGGTAGAATCACATGATCAACTTTTCATAGATTACATGAAGTGGACAATATATAAAAAGAGACAGTATAAGGATATTTTAAATGAACTAATGGAAAAATCTGAAAGTATCATCCATCCTGATATTGTGGACAATGTTACAGCTTTTCTTGAAAAGATTTGATGTATTGACTGAATATTTGTTTAGCATTTTGTTTAGTGTCATCATTCCTTTCTTAGGGAGGAGGGTCAGCGGATGTATGGGAAACTATAGTTAAAGTGGGTAGTAATAGCTAGATAAATGAAGTTTTGGAAAAAGCTAAGGGTACAACAATACTTGTATGAGGTAGGAAGATAAAAGTTTTATGATATTCTGTTCAAAAGAATTTTTAGTCAGTCCGGTAACCATTAATGCCTCAGGATGAACTCGGATACTTAAGGGTGTTGTAAAACATACAGGTATGACTGTAGATAAATTATGGTGTCCCTACTATATAGATACAGTGCACATTACTGTAAAACAGATTTTATTGTTTACTTATTTGGGGAAGGTTCTTATAATTTGTAAGAATTAATTTGTCCCCTTGGTAAAAAAAAATTCTGAACACAAGAAGATACTTATTGTTATATGATATTTTTGAACAGCTATGTAATTATTTATCCAAGTGGCCTCATATTAATTTTTAAGCAGAGCAAAGCATACAGCTATTCTTTTCAGTTAGTTTTATCTCCATTGTGCCAAATGTTTTGAAATTGTTAGGTTTCAATAAATTTAAAATTTATACAATTTGTGTTATGGCTTTAACGCATATTTTTAAATAACAAATTTAGGGCAAACATGAACAAGGCAGATTAATATTAACTTACTAGATAGGTGTATATACAATATGGAAGGATGTTTATGACAGAGAATATTCCTACTCTGGAAAGGTACCATTCTGCATTGCATGTAACACCAGCCATAAGGCCCATGGCATGGCTTCTATAACGGTCATATTTTCCACCATGACCACCAAAATTCATCAAGGGTCTTGCTTTTGTAATGCTGAAACAGACTACAAGTCCATTTGCAAACCTGGTTAACTCTTTGCATTGAAGACATCAGTTTAGATTGATTATGATGAGCAGTTTATGTGATACTGAATCTTCACTTTTAAGTAAATCACTGTAATAGACATAATGCTCTTATGAAATGAACCAAGTGTAATATATAAACACAATTTGCCTTTGTATGAGTATATGTAGGTTCAACTGTCATCTGGTTCATATAAACAGGTATGAAGCAGACATGATCCTTTCCCTTTTGCTCTCAAGAAGTAGCTGAGAGACTTGTACATGTTAAGGGGAACCACAAATGGCAAGTCAATTATATTTGGTAATTCACTTATTATAGAATTTGTACATCCATTTTCCATGGAGATTATTAAGTCACACCCCTATTAAATCATTGACTATGAAACTTTTGCATGTTAAAGTGTGTGATTAGGTCACTGTAAGGGGAACCACTAAATGGTAGGTCTTTGTTTTTTTATGCAGACACAATGCTGAAAACATAACCTGATCACTGGTGTGTGAAAAAAAAGACAAAGCCATAAGACAAATGGACATTTACCTGTAACAATGAAACAACATACCAAATATTGAGTATATATACATACTTAATATTAAACCCTATTCCTGAAACTTAACTTGACCATTGAAGCTTGCAAATGAATTCAAGGCTATATGATTTATGTCAAAGATAAACTTCTTACAACTATATTTTGTTTAACCCCACTTGAATCTGTCAGACACCTACTTTCTGTTTGCTGATACATTGTTCCATGAATTTTTCAGTATGATGATGATGATGGATGGCTGCTTAACGTCCTGCGTCAAATTAATATGCATATTCAGGATGAGAACATGTTAATGTAGTATGAATGTTTACCCTGCTTTGTACAAGACAGACAGGCTGAGCCAGATTTTTAACCTGCTAGTTCACAAGGTAACATTCCACAGGAAGACGCGACACCTTACCCGGACACATTATTCTGACTCTGAGCTGACCAGTCTTTGCTCTTACTCCTTAATGCAGCCTGCTTAGAGGAGAAGCAGCAAATTCCAATTTTAAAGTCTTTTTTGATTTGACCCGGCCGGGTTCGAAACCCTTCCGCACTCGAGGCAAATATGCTACCACAAGACCACCAAGGCAGTCTTTTCAGTATGTCAATGAACTTAAAATTTTTGTCACTTTTCTCAAGTACTACTAAACAGAATTACTTCATATTTAGTCAGCAGCTTGGCAGTGATGAGTTGTATGCGTTTGTGTTTTTTTGGATCTGTCAGACATCTACTTCCTGTTTTCCAATTACAAGTAGGGGTATGCTTATCACAACAACACATGCAACTTGTTTGATCAACAAACCTAATAGTGTTGAAATAAATGACTGCTTCTAAGGATAATTAAATAATTAAAAAAAAATGGATCCATGCAACTAATGATGAAAGAAAATCAGGAATATGTCAGTTGACAATTAATAGCTGATTTCTCAACACTCATGTCCTCCATACAAAGTTTGATTAATACAGAATTTCAATTGCACAGTATTGCTAATAGCAAGAAATCTTCAATTGCACAGTATTGTGTAATAGCAAGAAATATCCAATAGCACAATATTGCAATAGCAAGAAATTGTCAATTGTACAGTATTGCGCAATAGCAAGAAATATTCAATTGCACAGTATTGCGCAATTGCAAGAATATTCAATTGCACAGTATTGTGCAAAAGAAGATACTTGGTATAAATTGCTTATTTCTTGACCAATTTCAATGGGGTTTTATTCTTGAACTCTTGGGGTTCTTTAATATGCTGAATCTAATCGTATTAAGTTTTTGGATTTTGGGCCCTGCTTTTAAATTGGTCCACATTGAGGTCCAAAGGGTCCAAAATTAAACTTTGTTTGATTTCATCAAAATTGAATTATTGGGGTTCTTTGATATGCCGAATCTAACTGCAGTATTTAGATTCTTAATTTTGGTCCCGCTTCAAATTGGTCTACATTAAGGTCCAAAGGGTCCAAAATTAAACTTAGTTTGATTTTAACAAAATTGAATTCTTAGGGTTCTTTGATATGCTGAATCTAAACATGTATTTAGATTTTGATTATGGGCCCAGTTTTCAAGTTGGTCCAAATCGGGTCCAAAATTAAACTTTGTTTGATTTGAACAAAATTGAATATATGGGGTTCTTTGATATGCTGAATCTAACCATGTATTTAGATTTTGATTTTGGGCGCTGTTATCAATTTTTTCCACATTGAGGTCAAAAGGGTCCAAAATTAAACTTTGTTTGATTTCATCAAAATTGAATTATTGGGGTTCTTTGATATGCCGAATCTAACCGTATTTAGATTCTTAATTTTGGTCCCATTTTCAAATTGGTCTACATTAAGGTCCAAAGGGTCCAAAATTAAACTTAGTTTGATTTTAACAAAATTGAATTCATAATAATAATAATAATAATAATAATAAATTCTTTATTTAAAGAGGGTAAACACAGTTAGTTACAATTACTAATCTTCCTGAGGCCCAGGTTCAACTGTCATCTGGTTCATATAAACAGGTATGAAGCAGACATGATCCTTTCCTTTTGCTCTCAAGAAGTAGCTGAGAGACTTGTACATGTTAAGGGAACCACAAATGGCAAGTCAATTATATTTGGTAATTCACTTATTATAGAATTTGTACATCCATTTTCCATGGAGATTATTAAGTCACACCCTATTAAATCATTGACTATGAAACTTTTGCATGTTAAAGTGTGTGATTAGGTCACTGTAAGGGAACCACTAAATGGTAGGTCTTTGTTTTTATGCAGACACAATGCTGAAAACATAACCTGATCACTGGTGTGTGAAAAAAAAGACAAAGCCATAAGACAAATGGACATTTACCTGTAACAATGAAACAACATACCAAATATTGAGTATATATACATACTTAATATTAAACCCTATTCCTGAAACTTAACTTGACCATTGAAGCTTGCAAATGAATTCAAGGCTATATGATTTATGTCAAAGATAAACTTCTTACAACTATATTTTGTTTAACCCCACTTGAATCTGTCAGACACCTACTTTCTGTTTGCTGATACATTGTTCCATGAATTTTCAGTATGATGATGATGATGGATGGCTGCTTAACGTCCTCGTCAAATTAATATGCATATTCAGGATGAGAACATGTTAATGTAGTATGAATATTTACCCTGCTTTGTACAAGACAGACAGGCTGAGCCAGATTTTTAACCTGCTAGTTCACAAGGTAACATTCCACAGGAAGACGCGTCACCTTACCGGACACATTATTCTGACTCTGAGCTGACCAGTCTTTGCTCTTACTCCTTAATGCCACCTGCTTAGAGGAGAAGCAGCAAATTCCAATTTTAAAGTCTTTTTTGATTTGACCCGGCCGGGTTCGAAACCCTTCCACACTCGAGGCAAATATGCTACCACAAGACCACCGAGGCAGTCTTTTTAGTATGTCAATGAACTTAAAATTTTTGTCACTTTTCTCAAGTACTACTAAACAGAATTACTTCATATTTAGTCAGCAGCTTGGCAGTGATGAGTTGTATGCATTTGTGTTTTTTTGGATCTGTCAGACATCTACTTCCTGTTTTCCAATTACAAGTAGGTGTTTGCTTATCACAACAACACATGCAACTTGTTTGATCAACAAACCTAATAGTGTTGAAATAAATGACTGCTTCTCAGGATAATTAAATAATTAAAAAAAAAATGGATCCATGCAACTAATGATGAAAGAAAATCAGGAATATGTCAGTTGACAATTAATAGCTGATTTCTCAACACTAATGTCCTCCATACAAAGTTTGATTAATACAGAAGCCTGTTTGGATATGATAATATGATGAGTGAAATTTTTAACTTTGTGGGTGGTTAAAAAAGGAAGGCATAAATAACTATTGTCTTCTTTTACTAAATATTACCCTACATTTTGTACATTTGTTGTCTGTTGTTTTTTTTTTTTAAATCACAAAAGCAAAAGTTATTAAATATGATTTATTAGGAATTTTTAGATAATATATAATTGGATGATGTCAAAATAGAAAAGTTATATGAAAAACTAATTGTAAAAACAACAAATATATGATATCATTGTAAACAATAGCATCACTAAAGATCCACTAATAACAATAAGAATACACTATTTAAATGAAAAATATTAATGCCATTTTATTTTTATTTATTAGGTCTATCCACCTTTCTTTTGATTTTGTTCTGATTTCAATTAATTTCTTTTCATCTTCCTATTTTTCATGCGTAGAATTTTGTTTCGCATAGGTTGATAACATATTTGATAAATGACAATGAATGATGTGGAACAGTTATTGCGCTTTTGAAACTTGCTCTGTTTAACTGAACACTTTTTATTGTAAGAGTTATCTCCCCAAACTCTGTTTTTCTTGTGAGCCCAACCATAAAAGAAATTAAAAAGTTTATTTTTCCAAATTGGTCGTAATATTCATGTGTTGTTCTGTTCAGTTTTGATCAAAGCGATGCAGAAACTCCATATGAGAGTAACTTCCCATGCTGTATTTGTAATTGGTGATATATAAATTTTACTCATAAACCATAAGATTTGAGGTCCACCAAAAGGAAATTGAGGTCAAGGTCATGTTCTAAATTTTGTCTTTTGCTTATAATGGCAACTCCTTGGAAATTGTATAAGATATCTACAAAATATTTTTACTATTGTTAGTTGCAACATTTCGTAACATGTAAATTTTGGTTGAAAGGGTACGTTGACATTATTTATGAGTTGTCTCCCCTCTCATATTTGAAATTAGTTGTATGGTGATATATCTCAATATGTAGTAGATACCTAGGGTCATTTCAATTGAAGTCCTTGCTTTATGACCTTGAATTTGGGGTCAAGGTTATAGTTTAATTTGATATAAAATGTACTTGTAATATCATCAAGGAAAATAGTCATGTTTTGCACAAATAGAACATTGTTACTTTATACCTATAGTACTTGTAAATAAAAAGAATCACAAAAGTTGCAAGAAACCAAACAGAAAATTTATGTAGTTAAGATTTAGATTATTCATGAAGAAAGTATAAAATCGAGAAAGTTAATGTCTCATTTGTTGACAAAATTATCATCACAGGATTCTGAGATCAAACAGTCACTAAAGTGCAAAATATAGGTCACTATGACCTTCTATCATAAAGGCATTTATAAATACACTACTATACAATACAATTGTCATTTTAAAATTACACCACATTTCTGACTATGATATACATGTACAAACCAAAATATAATTTTTTTAAAAGTTATTTAAACTTAAAATCTTTATTCAAGTTGCATGAGCATGCAAGTTCAAAATCTTTGTCATAAATTATAACATATAACATGACATATATGTATACAAAACAAAGAAGCCTATATCTACAGATTCAGACCTTCATACACATATGATGTGGATGTAAAAGGTACTCTCATATTCCTCAACTTTATTCTCAGCTCAAAACAATTTCACTTAAGACATTTGGCAGATTTTTTCACACATAGAAAATTTACATTTCTTGTTTTCTTTTTATGTTTAATGCATAAAAAAGCAGACTAAGAAAAAAATTGGGAACATTGCAAGAGATGAAATTTCTCAAAAACAATATCAAAGTAGATTTTTTTTAAAAGATTAATAATATGAGGGGTTAGAGGTCATGATATGTCAAACTTTGTTTGTGAGACTAAAATTCACTGTAAATACTTTGATTATTTCACCACACCAGTTTAATGGCAATACAAGTTTAAAGAAAGGACATACATTTGTATATACCTTCCATAAAATCCTGCTTCATTTTATTAAGTTACAAATATTCACTTCAAACATTCATAAAAAGTTCATATAAATATATAATCTAACAGTGCACAGAGAATGCTCCAGTTACAACAACCAGACAGACATATTACTTATCTAGAATGGAATAACTAACATACTCTCAGATCACATGACACATGACACATCACATGACTTATTTACATCCAGATATCATTTCCTAACAATCTTTCCTTATCTTTCTGTTTTAGTCTGGCTGCTTCTATTGATTGCATTGTAGGAACACCGTGTGGAATACATAGTAATCCTTGTTCATCATCCATAATTCTGTCTGCTTCAGCTGAAAATATAGAATTGGAACTAAAATATACATGGTGTAAACTTCCTGTTTATTTTATTGGAGAAGGACAATCAATAAATGATAATTCATTCTCCGTATGTCTGCTCCAAGTGAATGATAAAAGCTCTTATTATACTCTGCTTACCCAATTAGTTGTCTATAATTATTTTATTACAAACTCATTAAAATAGAATTTTCACATCTAAGTGAAACTTTAATACAAGAGTACCATTTAGATAATAATTAGGTGTTTTTTCTAAACCTCTCATGAAACATTATTTCAATCACTAGAAAGGGATAGTTAGATGGTTTCAATTTTACATAACAGTGCAATAGCTTTTGAAAGAAAAGCCTTCAATTTTCTTACAATTTTCTTGGTTATTTTTGGAAAAAAATTTGTAAGGGTTCCGCAGAACCCAGTGTCTCGCCTACTTTTGCTGTTAATCGCAGGCTCAACAAAAATGAGATGAAAAAATTAAATTAAAATATTCCTCTCGATACAATTTTTTTATTGTAAGAAGCTTCTGTCCAAGTTTGGTAAAATCCAGGATAGTTTATGAATCTAATAAATGTTTTAAAAATTTAACTGCAGACTGTATGTAATGAGAGAAAAACTAAGTCCATTTATAAGTAAAATATGGATAAACAAGTACAAAATTTTAATAAAATTTCCTTCTAGATACTAGCTTTTGATCATAAACAAACTTCTGTCCATGTTTGGTACAAATCTAGGATAGTTTAAGAAAGTTATTAAAATTTAAAAAACTTTAACCACAGATTGAATGTAATGTTTCCTGGCAGAAAAACTAAGTCCATTTATAAGTAAAGATTTTTTTTTTTAAATTTACTTCTGAATACTATCTTATGATCATAAACAAGCTTCTGTCCAAGTTTAGTAGAAATCCAGGATAGTTTGAGAAAGTTATTAAAATTTTAAAAACTTTAACCACAGAGTGAATGTAATGTTTCCTGGCAGAAAAACTAAGTCCATTTATAAGTAAAATACTGAAAAACAGGATTTTTTTTTTTTTAAATTTACTTCTAGATACTATCTAATGATCATAAACAAGCTTTTGTCCAAGTTTGGTAGAAATCCAGGATAGTTTAAGAAAGTTATTAAAATTTCAAAAACTTTAACCATAGAGTGAATATTTGTGGGTGCCGCTGACGACGACTGAATGTAGGATCGCTATGTCTCGCTTTTTCGACAAAAGTCGGCGGCTCAACAAAAAGTACAATCAATTTGTTCTGGTCAGCTGTTGTATGAGTATCTGCAATCTTACCTCTTATTCTTTCTATCTTTGAGTGGTATGCCATATCATACTGGTATGCTACGATGAAGGTCAAAGGCAATATTGGAGCCAATGGTGTTTTAGACTGTGTCTTTGCTGCTCTGAAAAAATATGCAATTTGACAAAATTATGGTGCATATAATGTTTAAATAATCACAAATGTCATGCATTATATGGGTTCTCAAAATTAATTCATCTAACATATTTTAAAAGTGTTAAGTTCTCAGATACAGAGTAACTTTGTATCTTAGAGTTGAACTGAGATATATTAGCTTAATCAAAGTTATAGAAGAATAGAATATAGAAAATAGTTATCAACTTGGTGTTACCTAATATATACACCCCTTTTTAATGAGTGTTACTTTCTTTTACCAGTATATTCATTGACACTTTTAAATGTACCATGTACATAAATACATATAATATATATATATATGTATATGTGTCCTATACCAAGATACCTTAACCTGTGTGTGCCCTATACCAAGATAAATTAACCTGTGTGTGTCCTACACCAAGATATCTTAACCTGTGTGTGCCCTATACCAAGATATATTAACCTGTGTGTATCCTATACCAAGATATCTTAATTTGTGTGTGTCGTATACCAAGATATCTTAACCTGTGTGTGCCCTATACCAATATATCTTGTGTGTGCCCTTTACCAAGATATCTTAATGTGTGTGTGTCCTATACCAAGATATCTTAACCTGTGTGTGCCCTATACCAAGATATATTAACCTGTGTGTATCCTATACCAAGATATCTTAACTTGTGTGTGTCGTATACCAAGATATCTTAACCTGTGTGTGCCCTATACCAATATATCTTAACGTGTGTATCCTATACCAAGATATCTTAACCTGTATGTGTCCTTATACCAAGATATCTTAACCTGTGTGTCCTATACCAAGATATCTTAACCTGTTTGTGACACTGTCGTATACCAAGATATCTTAACCTGTGTGTGTCCTATACCAAGATATCTTAACCTGTGTGTATCGTATACCAAGATATCTTAACCTGTATGTGTCCTATACCAAGATATCTTAACCTGTGTGTATCCTATACCAAGATATCTTAACCTGTGTGTGTCCTATACCAAGATATTAATATTAAACCTGTGTGTATTATACACCAAGATATCTAAATCTGTATGTGTCCTATACTGTGAAAGTACTTTTATTCGTGGGAACCAATTTTCGTGGTTTTCGTGGATGACTTTATCCACAATTTAAGTGTCCAACGAAATATAACAACTGTTGTCCAAATCACGACATGAAAAGATTCCCATGTAGGTTTGACTACCGATATGATCTAGAGAATACAATGAATATCGGCAAATCTGAGACTACTATAATAGTAGTCTAGGGCAAATGCACTATGAACTACAACTGAAGGCAGGATTATACCCATTTAATCTTTAAAACCTGAACTGTACAACTTCTGATCTTTTAATTCTCAAAAAATTATTTTTGATCGATGAAAGTCAGATTTCCGTGATGATATGCTATGATAAAGTGTTCATTTATTATATCCTCATAATTCTTGTACGGAAATAACAATTTCATGCTGGGCTTGCTTTTGATAAAATTAATTTTACAATTCAATGTACATTTAAAGCATTTGTTTATGTAACTGTTTTCTTTAAGTGACATGTTTATGGCCTAATTAAAACCTCTGATTGTCTTTAATCTGTTAATCATTCGATCTCAGGTTAATTAGTGTCATCACTACACGGGAGCAATAATTTAAATGTTTACTTTGCAATTTCCTTCAATCGAGACAATTTGTAACCTTCGTTTCTAATGGCTTCAAATCTACGCTCTATTCGTTTTTTTTTTTTTAGAAAACTAAAATCCACGAAATTTAAAACCCACGAACATGTAACTTTTGCTCTAACCACGAAAATTGATACCCACGAATTAAAGTACTTTCACAGTACTAAGAATTCAGTATTAAACCTGTGTGTATCTTATCCCAAGATATCTTGACCTGTGATTATCCTAAACCAAGATATCAAATTTAAAGCTATGTGTATCCTATACCAAGATATCAGTATTAAACCTTTGTGTGTCCTATACCATGATATCTAAATCTGTGTGACTTTTACACAAAAATTGAATATAAACATGATGGGTAGTGACACATAGGATTTCATTGAATCTAAAATCCCACTTATTTTCGTTGTTGTAACAACTTCCATGTTTACCCCAATACCAACCTATAAGACTGTAGGCTTCACTGAACTGTGCAATAAAATTACACCAAATCAAATTTTAGAAGTCAATGAAAATAGTTGCTATATCTGCATGGCCCCCAAAGTGTTGCTATGGTTTCTTACATAACTATCATGGCAGGTGTTGTAAAGTGTTAGAAACAGTTAACCCAAACTCTGCCTATCTAAATGGACACAATTCTGTTACAATAGTACCTAACCAAGAATTGTACAAAATCAGCAGCAATACAACATATCCTGCTCTAGTACTCTACATGTCACTGTATAAGTAACATTTATCATTTTATAAATCAAAGCAGGAGAACCCCAGAATAGTATTCCTGACTCAAGCTGTGTAAATGGTCACCAATACAATTTACATAATAAGTATTAGTTACTTACTCAACAATCATTGTTTCCATAGTAAGTACTTTTTGTAAATGTATTAGTTACTTACCCAACAATCATTGCAGGTGTTGCTATTGCATAGAAAGAAGCAAACCACAAAAACATATCCCTTGCTCCAGCTATCTGCATGGCCATCATTCTTTCTCTCATCTGGTTCTGCATGTGTATTTGTCTTTCCATCTAAAGTAAAGCAGAACTTTCGTCACATTATAACAAACTGTAAGGCAACAAAATTTAATGTGTTCTACTTTTAAATCATAAAACAAAAAGAAGTGTCCTGACCAAAATCTTATTTTTATTTCTATCCCTGAAGCAATTCTCAAAAAAAGCAAATGGTTAAATATGATTAAAGACTTACTAGGTGGATATATATACAATACTATACACATTTTCTTTTCTCAAGTTCTACCTTCGTCTGTCCAAACATCTACATGTATGTAGGGGTCTCATTGGGGGTATCTACATGTATATAGGGGGTCTCATTGGAAGGTCTGATCCCTGATCCTGCTTATTGTTTTGTCAGAATCTCGTATCCCGCTTATCATTGTAATAATAACGCTTGTAATTTCACATGTTCCGCCCAACTTTGTTTCCCATTTGCACAATAATTTGACTTTCACGTGTCACGCTTACAAATAATCAGCCAATCCCGCATCATGCTTAGACCCAATGAGACCCACTATATATATCTTATAGAATTGTTTCCACTTTGTAATTGAAGTTAGCCTATACAAAATAATTTCAAATTTTGAAATCATGTGGTTAATCATTAAACACAGATAAAGTTAGAAATTGACTTCTTTCACAATTGTTGTACCAATGTTATGCTCCTTGATACTACAAACAACATTCAATTTGCAGGTTTATGCTTAATAACAAGTTTGATTCAATGAAATGTGTAAAAAAAATCAAACATTGACAGGAATGCCTAAATACATGTCAATACAAAAAATGAAGATGTGGTATGATTGCCAATGATTGATTTGATTTTGATTTTTGGTGTTTAAACGCCACTTTCAAGCACCGCTTTTGGGCTATTTCGTGGCAGCCAGTTTTTATTGGTGGAGGAAGCCGGAGTGCCCGGAGAAAACCATCGACCTTCGATAGGAAAACTGACAATCCTAGTCAATTAAGATTGGAGCCGAATGCACCCGCACGAGCAGGATTCGAACTCACAACCTCAGTGTTGACTGGCTAGTGATTAGAGTAGTAACTACTTAGACCACTCGGCCACCGAGGCCCCCTGATTGCCAATGAGACAATACAGAACCATATAGAAAGCGATAAAAGACCCCAGCTTGACAAAATGTGAAACAATTCAAAAGAAAAATCAAGAAAAGAAACAATATTTAGGGAGATTTTTTTTTAAATTACTAATATGAAGGGATTATAAGGTCACCATATGGCAAACTTTTTTTGGAAGACTAAATTTCACTGTAAATACTTTATTTCACCACACCAGTTTGGCAATACAAATTCAAAGAAAGAATATATATACCTTTCATAAAATCTTGCTTCATTTTATCAAGTTACAAATATTCACTTCAAATATTCATAAAAAGTACATATAAATATAAAATCTAAGAGCACAGAGAATGTTTCAGTTACATATGACACCTTACATTTCATTTTTGTTGTTCCAGAGTTATCCACCTTAATAATATCTCATAACTGAAGCCAAAGAGGTTAAAATTACCAATCCCATGGAAAAATTTGATACTGTAAAAAAATGATAGGATCAACTTAATACAGGATGAGTTTGAATTTGATACATACATGTGCATTGTATCACAATAGTCTATCTAGAGTTATTGTCCTTGTTAATGCTCTTTTGAATACTTTGAGAATAGTTCAACAAAATCACTGCTACATTTCAAAACAATTCCTTGATCCACAAGACACAGATTAAGTTCAATTTGTAATTAACAAGTTATGTCCCTTACTAAAACAGAATATATGTGGTTTCCACCTAAAAACTTGATAACTTGGCTGTGCTTTAGTGTAAGAGATAAATCAGTCCTGGTAAAAAGTGTCCGGGCGGACAAATATTACTAGTATAAAAAGTCCATGGTAACATAGTTTACTAGTATATTTAGTCAGATGTCAGTAATTTATGTCCCTAGACTTATTTTCCTAGGAATTTATGTCCATGTCATCAATATTCCTAGGCAAAAATGTCCATGTCCTTTATTTAGATATAGGAAGATGTGGTGTGAGTGCCAATGAGACAACTCTCCATCCAAATAACAATTTATAAAAGTAAACCATTATAGGTCAATGTACGGCCTTCAACACGGAGCCTTGGCTCACACGAACAACAAGCTATAAAGGGCCCCAAAAGTACTAGTGTAAAACCATTCAAGCGGTAAAACCAACGGTCTAGTATATATAAAAAGCGAAACGAAAAACACGTATAAATTACATAAACAAACGACAACTACTGTACATCAGATTCCTGACTTAGGACAGGTGCAAACATTTGCAGCGGGATTAAACGTTTTAATGGTACCAAACCTTCTCCCTTTTCTGAAACAATAGTATAACATCACAACATAGAAAACACACGATAAAACATCAATTGGAAGGCTTAACTCAATCAAAATGTAAATTAACACACTATGAACGAATAAATTCGATCTGTGATACCTGAAAGTAAATACATAGTTAATAAAATATTAGGGACAAATATTCAAGGCCAAAAGCAAACAAACAAGTCTAAATAAAGCCATGGCAAAACACTACCATGAAATATTAAACCCTTAGAAAATAATCACTTTTGAAAAACCGGTTTTCATAATATATACAGGTAAATGAAAAATAACTTTGTCGTTTTAGGTATACTTTTCTGTCTATATAAAATCTTCCAATAATTAGGAATACCAAGAAAGGTCTGTCATATAAATACCTAATTTAACACTAGATACATAAGGGTAAATATCAACAATAAAACTTCCTGTACAGATTAAAGGAGAATAATCTTGATGTTAATACAAATGTAGTACGAAGAAGTGAAAATTAGTAGATATTCCAAATAATCAAAGCTGGTATACAGACAAGATCCATATTAATATAAAATAACAAAAAGTATTAAAAATAGTATCAACAGGTCGAATTAACAAGAAAGTACGATTTGAGAGTACTGCAGTTACTGACAGCTAGTTAAAAGCCAAAAACAATTAATGATAAAAATCATGCATCAGAGACTAAAATCAACTAAAACACATCCCAGGGATTTAGTATTTTAACGTCATGAACAGTCAGAGAAGACATGACTTGTGCAATGCCAAAATAAATGTATCGACAGGTAGTAGGATAGTGAGGAGCTACTTCTTAAGAGATAAAAATTAACGTGTGTGTCTCTAAACATCCGCCTCAAAAGAAGATACAACTTAGTTATGTTTTAATTTGCTAATGACAAAATCGATATTAGTGCCAATGTAAACTATATTCAGAGATCTAATTACAATATTGGTACGATAACCCTTACTTATAAGTTTGTTTAAAGGTTCGATGAGTTTACGGATCACATAGTGATTTCCTCGCTTTAAGTACAATATTACCGTAAAATTTAGGATGTGAAATACCATTTTAATAAGTTTTCTACAGGTACAGCCAAATTTACTAATCAAATCTTTGTATCTATGAAAGAATTTAGTAAAAGTTTTAAGTAATTTATGGTATCGAAATCCCTGACACAATAATTTCCCAGTGATGCATTGATTACGTTCGTTAAAATCTATGACATCAGAACACACACGTGCATACCGAGCGAGTTGGGATATATAAACACCGTATGATGGAGCCAAAGGCACATCGCCATCTAAAATGGAAAATTAACAATAGGAAATGAAAAATCGTCTCTTTTGTCGTAAATTTTAGTATGTAGTTTCCGTTAGAAATTGAAATGTCTAAATCTAGAAAAGGGCAACTGCTGTTGTTTATGTTAGATTTAGTTAAAGTAAGTTCTTTTGGGTAAATTTCGGCAGTATATTTAGAGAACTCTGGATTATTTAATGAAAAAATATCATCCAGATAACGGTAGGTATTGTTGAATGTATCAACTAAATATAACAATGATGGGTCTTTACTGAGTTTGGTCATAAACTGAGATTCATAGCAATATAGAAATAAATCTGCTATTAAAGGGGCACAGTTAGTGCCCATAGAATACCTACTACCTGACGATACACTTTATCGCGAAGCGTACATAAATGTTATCTAGCAGAAAATTTAAAGCTTCAATCATATCCTCACATTTCCAGTAAGTGTATCTAGCATATGTCCTTTATTTGACTAGTTAAATGTTTAATAAAAGAAATCATTTACATGTAAAAAATGATTTAAGGTTGTTTAACAGTTGTGCATTACTCTTTTAATAAAATTTATGTGCCCAGACTAATTGTCCTAGGAATTCATGTCCAGGTCATTAATATTCCTAGGTAAAAACGTCCATGTCCTTTATTTTAATAGGAAAATGTGTAATAGAAGAACTCATTTACATGTTAACAAAGGAATTTTTAATTCTTTTGTTTTAATGTTATTTTACAGTTGTGCATTACTCTTTTAATAAAATTATGTGCCCAGATTAGTTTTCCTAGGAATTAATGTCCAGGGCATTAATATTCCTAGGTAAAAAAGTCCATGTCCTTTATTTTTATGGGAAATTTTGTAATGAAAGAAATAATTTTCATGTAAACAATGGAATTTTTAATTCTTATACGTTTTTAAATTGTTTAACAGTTGTGCATTAATATTTCACTATTTTATTAAAATATGGGTGTTTTTTTGATAATTAAACGGACTTTTTTCCTAGGAAAATTGATATCACAGACTTTTATGATGTATATAATTACAAATGTTCCTTTCTTTATTTTAATGTTGATTAATTTTAAAGAATTTCTTGAGAAATAAAATTTTAAAGTGACCTTTTTCATAGAAAAAAAATGAGAATACGGATATATAAAACTTTTCCTAGAAAAATAAGTGCCAGACATATTTTACTAGCTATGGACTTATTTTCCTAGGAAAATTTATCCAGGGACTTACATTCCTAGGAAAATTATGGTCATGGACTTGATTACCTAGGAAGAAAAGTCTGGCGGACAAATTTTACTACCGGACTGAATTTACTGTTACATACACAAAAAATTGTTTAAAATATTACCACAATATTAGAAACCAATAAACACATGATGAGCTGCGATTTGAAACATTTAACAAATGTTCTCCAATAGCAGACACACTATCTTCATGATCTTCACCATCTTCAATATATTTACTCTGTATAAAGGTAAACACCTATACCTATTTGCTTATATCTACTACATGCACATGTATTGAGTATCCTTGTGTCTTGTGTCACTATGAGGCAAAGGAACATAGACAATACTAGTTGAACACAGAAATACTGTGAACACTCAACAACCAAGTCAATCATGGAATGTTCATTGTTTACTCTTTTTCCTTTTAGGATGTTAAATTAATTTTTGTACACACATGATGTTGCAGTATAAACACAATATATTTATGTCATCTGTAGTTATAGAATTATTTGCTTTTGCTCTTTTGAAACGAGCAAGAAAAGCTGGCCTAGGTTAATGTTTTACTGTGAATGCAAAAGCTCACGGAAATAAAAATTTTAATTTCAAATTACAATTTAGGAGTCTTAGGTTTTTAAACAATTATTACCTGTAATCTTTGGGTCTCTAACATGAATTCTTGCTGCTTTTTCATATTGTCATCCATTGCTTTTCCTATCACAGATCCCATGTTGAAACAATGTTCTACAAAAATACAAATGTTATCTGAATTGTGCTTACTTATCACTGCCATTTGTTAGTCAGGGCTCTTTTAAGTATTATAGTATTAAGATTACTAGTATAAGTTCTTGGCTGGTTGTACTCTGGTATCAACATGATCAAGACAAATAAAATAACCTTTTTTCCGACACAAGAGTCTAAAGATACTTACAACACATAATATAAAAGTATAAATAGGCATGTTATCATACACATATAAAATTATTACCAAAAAAAAAAATTGTATCAACAAATTTCACTCATTCAAATAAACTTATGATAACACAATGAAATTTCCATCAATTCCTTAAAACTCAGTTTCCCATCTGAAACAAAAAAAGGTAAGAAAACACCAAGATGTGCAGTCAAATATCACATACAACACCATGGCCTCAAGACAAGATGTGCAGTCAAATATCACATACAACACCATGGCCTCAAGACAAGATGTGTAGTCAAATATCACATACAACACCATGGCCTCAAGACAAGATGTGCAGTCAAATATCACATACAGCACCATGGCCTCAAGACAAGATGTGCAGTCAAATATCACATACAACACCATGGCCTCAAGACAAGATGTGCAGTCAAATATCACATACAACACCATGGCCTCAAGACAAGATGTGCAGTCAAATATCACATACAACACCATGGCCTCAAGACAAGATGTGCAGTCAAATATCAAGACAAAACACCATGGCCAAAAGACAAGATGTGCAGTCGAATTTCACAGACAATACTATGACCAAAATACAAGATTTGTAGTCAAATAACAGACAGCACTATATGATCAAAAGACTAGATGTGCTACCAAATATCACACACAACACCATGGCCTGCATACATGCTTGCAGAAGATTATTAATTAGATACCTCGTTACGAAAAAACTGACACTTTTTCTCTTGCTTCCTCTTATCAACCAAAGAGTGAAATTTTTAAGTCCAAAATAAATGCTGATAGCTACAAACTTCTTATACCTACTTTCACTTTGGCAAAATCACTTCATCCACTTTCAACGAGCAATTTTTACAACAAGTTTTACTTGCATGTATGTTTCTTTTATGACCACTTAAATACTTGTAGTTTTAGTTCGCTGCTCTTGAAAAGTTGTTTAAATAATACCAGAAGTCCATTACTAGACGAAGTGTGCAACCCGCTATATAGTAAGGCGATCACGTTGTCCCCTTACTTCCAACTGTAATTGAAACGGGATTTGAGCGAGATTACTATTAATAGTAACAAAAATCAATGGCCAAATTTTTTGTGATGCATTCTGGGTAGAGATAATTTATGCAAAACACCCTATAACTTAATTAGCACACTGTTGAAAATGTTTGACCAGCGACGTGTTAATAAATAGCAGATCCTAGCATATTATATCAGTGTCATGAGTCATTATGATGGTTTTAATATTAAATGATAAATATGATTGTATAATTTATCAATTTAAAAACTACAATTATACCCATAGAAAAATTGTCAGACGGAATAATTTTTAAAAAAGCTCACTTCTTAATACAATAAACGTTTGGTTTTAGAATTAATTGTGAAAAAAATTGCCATTAAAAAGTTGGCAAGGAAGAATTAGGTCGGAGAATTGTGTATCCATATACAGTACAAGTAACACTGGATTAGGAATGAGTTTAATAGGAATAAACATTCTATTATATTTATTTTAAGAATATACGTTACTAATTACAAATTTCAAGAAATAAGTTTTTTTTTAAAGTTACACGGGAATTCTGCAGATATAACCATTTTTAGCAAAATTAACAAATTGTACCCTCAATTTTGAAAAATAAAGTAATCCCTGGAATTGTCCGGTTCCAACAGTAAAACCCTTTCTTACAAGTGTGGGATGTATACATTAATAGCAGCCGCGTCAGGTCGGATTACAGACTTTAAATCCAGTACCTCGTGTATTCAGGATGAATGTTACGATCTCTGATGGTAAATATAACACTTGCGACAACTCTTTGATGGGATATGTATGATATATTTGCCACTGAACGTAATGCTAGCAATACACGATAAATCAAAACTTTAATCCGCATGATCTACAGATGTCTTCAGTCTTGTGAGTATAAAACAAAAAAAAGGACTATTACACGTTGCAACACTGACTCACGTATACATCTTATGATGGCGAACGTAATGACGGACAGACAGGAGAAGAGTGTGTCTCTTAATTTAAAATAGCTAAAAAAAACAAGAGACTTTTGAAATTCAAAATTGTTTCGAAGTTATCGCCGTAAGATAAGACATAATTCGTCAACACAACGTTCTATTTAAAAAAAAAAGAGGCACTTATGACTATATTTTGACAAAAACAACTATATCTTTTAAATAGACATTACATTTTTAGTCCGACATGGCAGATTTTATAGTTCTCATTTGCCTTTGCGCGATGAAAAATGGTACCAATGTATTCGTTTATAAAATTTTATATCATTTTCTAAATGTTGAATTAAAATGAAGTTAAATAACTGGCAATAAGAAACCACCGCACTAAGTCGGCTCACTTCATTAACAACAAACTGATAACTAATCAAACACTCAAGGAGACTAATTAACAGCTATCTGTTTGATGATAATATTTGTACCCATGATTCCATAGTTATAAAACGAGATTTGGGAGGACCACCTATGGGGCTTTCCACTGATAATGGGGACATCGTGATTGCCTTACTATATAGTACAGCTTGCACACTTCGTCTAGTAATGGACTTCTGATAATACTTATCAAGGATAATAGGAATCAAAAATATTGGACTGTACAATAGATTACAGCATAAGCATGATAAAAGTCATGTTGTATGTCAGTGGACATCAATATGGCATGGAGTTAGTTGTGTGTTCTCTTATTTTCAGTTTTGAAAGCTGCCAGGACAGAAAAGATGCCTTCACAAATAGTTCAAACTGAAAGGTCAAAAGGTAGATCATAGTGCCAAGTTGACTATGCAATGGTTTTTGTTTTGCAAAAACGGCAATTGCATATAAAAGGGTTTGCTTTATCTATATATATCATAAATGAACACTGCATTATTTTAAATAATCATGACAACATACATAAATCACTCTTGTCTTCACTACAACTTAGCTAATATTCTATGTCAATGGATTACCAAAGTCTTACTCTCGGGACATACTTTGAGTTATTAGTGATAAATAATCGACGAGTAACGAGAAGTTCCAAATGTATTTTAACGGAAGTAAACAAAGCTTTGAGGGATTTTGTTGCAGTTCTCCATAACCTCGCATATTATAATTCATACCAACAGTAAACCATCACCACAACAACAATGTAGAATTCAAACTGAACATGTCCAAAAGTAACCATAAACCTCCATAGAAATATTCCTGCAAACGAAGTAACGACATGGAATTCTCATATTTCTGTGTCATTCAGTGCATAGGTATAACAGAAAATTCATCTGTTATTTAGTATGAATCTCGAATTAACGTTTAGATATGTGATACTTCTGATTAAATACATGTAACAAAACTAATAGACTGGTCTGCTGTCCTCTGCTTTACAAACATATTGATTCTTCTTCCTCTTTCATTGACCATTAAAATATAAACCTTATTTCAATTAAATAGCCTTAAATTGGCTTAATGTCACTATTTGGGAATCTGCAACAATTGGACCCAAGAAATTGCAACACTTGACGCTCACAACAATCACTTTTTTTTTATATTTTCCATGCTTCCCATTTGCTAATTAAACTTTTCCAAAACGGTAAATTATTTGGTGGTAGCAAGACACTACAGCACTAAGACAAATCTGCACCTGTTTTTTTTTCTTCGCTATATTTTCCTCTTTTCTCTATATTTTATCATTTAAAAATAACAGTTAATAACGATTTAACAACAAAACAAGAATTCTGATATTAAAATCTTTAGATAAAAAATGCAATACAAAATTTGGTCAGTATCCCTTAAGCACCTCAAATTGAGGATCTCAAAAGTAGTGTGTAAACAAAAATCTCTGTGCAGTTTGGGACCATTATACTAGTCCCAGGTGCAGTGAAATTAGACCGGTTTCAATTTTTAACAAGTGACTTGAGTTTAACCATTTGTGCTGATTTGGAGAGCAGAGGACCATAGAATAAAGGTGTAAAAAACTATGGAGTAATTAAATGTATGCAAAGAACTTATTGTGTGAAGAAAGGTCTTTTTTACCTGGAGAAAAGGCTTTTTGGGGTGTGCTAAATTGCAGAAAAATGAATTTCACTTTAAATTGGTACCCTGATAATTTAACTACATTAAATGTATGTGAAAATGTCTCAGCTTCGAAACGTGCTATCATATATATGAAAGTTGATGATATGGGCAGAGGAATTGAGGAAAAAACTACCATTACCGCCTACCTGAAATCTTGACCCAATAGACTATTTTCATATTACCGACTTTCGACTTCGGATTGTATAATTTTTGAACAGGTTACCTACTCTGTGGTAGGACATCCTGGTACTCGGTCAAGTAAGAGCAACCAAAAGAAGTTAAATCAAATACATAATCAGTACAATTTGAGGGAAAGTTTACTATTTTCCGATGGTTTTGTCTTGTAGAGAAAACATAAAACAGTTCATTTTCCATAAAAATTGTACCGATTGAAATCTTGATTTTACTTTTTTACGTTGCTCTTACTTGAACGAGTACCAGGATGTCCAACCGACAGAGTCGGTAACCTGTCGAAAAAATATAAACTCCGGAGTCAAAAGTCGGTTATATGAAAATAGTCCATTGATTGTATATGCATTAATCAATATTTTATGTAAGTTTATAATAAGTTTGGATAATTTCTCAATAAAGATCAAAAGTGTACAGCTTGGGTTACTGTTTGATATCTACAATTCTAAAGACAACAACATACCTGTAAACTAGATAACATTACAAGTCTTAACTACATCATACCTGTAAACTAGATAACATTACAAGTCATAACTTACAGACAGCTAGAAGATTAGATAGATACTTATTAATAGCTAAAAAGATAGAGGATACATTGTGATAGATGAAAGATACATTTTAACAGAAATAGATAATTAAAACATATATAGTAAATTTTGGTAAAAGTCAGCACCAGGGGTGCAGTTCCGTTTTAATTCACTGGTAACAGAACTGTTCGCAGAAGTGTCAGATCAGCCTCTCCAACTGTAGATGGGATGCTGCAACATTACCAAAGAAAGCAAAGTACGCAGACACAAGGCTGACTATTTTTACTCTGGGACCAGTATTGCAACAGCACCATCTGAGCATCCAGGCTCCTTATAGAATGTAGCAGCATGTATGGTCCACCACAAAAATGACAATGTTGATGTATTGAACAGTATTGTTTCTTTATAGTGCTTTATTTCATCTTTCATGAATTATTTTCTGTAAACGTACCTGAAAAACACTCATGAACATGATGAATAACCAGTGTTCAAAACTTCTTCAATTTTTTTATAAAAAAAAAGCATACTTTGGTACTGACATGACTTTAATGACAAACTTTGTCTGAAAAATCCCTCAGGTAAATTTGCCTTAAAATCAAATGTATGTCATACTACATGTATGTATTATTTGAACAGTCAAAAGTTTTATTCTTTGTCAATGTACTTTAATAAAACATAACAGTTTTGGTTTGAAATATGCTCTTTTCATGTGTAATACAGAAAAATGACAAAATTGTGGAAACCGTGACTTTTCGGCTTGCACATGCTTAGAAATACCATAGAGCACAGTTAGTGTGTTTTGTGTTTATATATTCCCTAACAAGAATAATTTGGTTGGCAATTGTGTTCTTTTTTAAATGTTCCTGAATTGGCTCTTAATTTCATGACATCACAGACAGATTGTGTCATAAAGGCTTGGCAAATATTCACATTTTCTGAAATCCTTTCTTTTAAAGCTTTAAGAATTTGATTAATAATAACTATCACACAAGTTTTAGTTTTGGTGAATTTACAAGGCAAAATAAGCTCAAAAATATTTTATGAAGTTTGTAATTCATATTTGCAATAAGACAACAATACGTAGGACATCGACATATACAAGGGTCAGGGAGCTTACAGATTCCCCTCTATCAGTACAAATGTATTATATTTAGAAGACATGCCAGCTATATTTTTTGCACTTACATATAGTTCTGATCAGCATGGGATGAAATTATTTATAAGGTCCCATCATCTATTTTTATAGTTGGATTTACCGTGAGTTTATAGTTTATAAATAATGCATGCTTTAAAATCGGATAATCTTTTTTTTTCAGTGACATATATATGTATTGCAGCTGGGAAATTTGCATCTGAAGTGGTTGTCACAGTTACAGAAATACAAACTAACCAAGTGTCCTTGATGATAAGAAAGCCTGGTGAGCCAAACCAGCCACTGAACTTACCATGCATGTTATGTTATGTTCAAACAGAAAGTAAAGAAAAAAAATGTGTAGATCAGACAGATTTTAAAGGACATACAAATATCACCATCCTACATTTACAGCCAGGCACAAGATATAATGTATTTGTAGAATGCAATGATGTACTATCATCTAATAAATTCACATTCAAAACAGGTAATGATCATGTATTGTGCTACACATTTGAAAAGACAAAACCATACCTATTAATCAGACAGGCTATAAATCACCACCAGGTGCTGTTAATTGTGTATTTTCACATTACCCTCCCCCCCCTTTTTAGCTCACCTGGCCCGAAGGGCCAAGTGAGCTTTTCTCATCACTTGGCGTCCGTCGTCCGTCGTCGTCGTCGTCCGTCTTCGTTAGCTTTTTACAAAAATCTTCTCCTCTGAAACCACTGGGCCAAATTTAACCAAACTTGGCCACAATCATCATTAGGGTATCTAGTTTAAAAAATGTGTCCGATGACCCCGCCAACCAACCAAGATGGCGGCCGTGGCTAAAAATAGAACATAGGGGTAAAATGTAGATTTTGGCTTATATCTCTGAAACCAAAGCATTTAGAGTAAATCTGACATAGGGTAAAACTGATTATCAGGTCAAGATCTATCTGCCCTGAAATTTTCAGACAAATCTGACAACCTGTTGTCGGGTTGCTGCCCCTGAATTGGTAATTTTAAGGAAATTTTGCAGTTTTTGGTTATTATCTTGAATATTATTATAGATAGTGATAAACTGTAAACAGCAATAATGTTCAGCAAAGTAAGATCTACAAATAAGTCGTCATGACCAAAATTGTCAGTTGACCCCTTTAGGAGTTATTGCCCTTTATAGTCAATTTTTTTAACAATTTTTCGTAAATTTTTGTAATCTTTTACAAAAATCTTCTTCTCTGAAACTACTGAGACAAATTTAACCATACTTGGCCATAATCATTATTAGGGTATCTAGTTTAAAAAAATTGTCCGATGACCCCGCCTTCCAACCATCATGGCCGACTTGGTTAAAAATAGAACATAGGGGTAAAATGCAGTTTTTGGTTTATATATCTCTGAAACTAAAGCATTTAGAGCAAATCTGACAGGTGGCAAAAATGTTCATCAGATTTAGATTTATCTGCCCTGAAATTTTCAGACAAATCCGACAACCCGTTGTTGGGTTGCTGCCCCTGAGTTAGTAATTTTACAGAAATTTTAGTTTTTTGTTATTATCTTAGATATCATTATAATATCTAATATCTAATACTATTAATTATGATTTTAACCTTATTTTACATGATTTCCAAAGCATCTGTAAATACAGGTGAGCAACACAGGCTCTTGAGAGCCTCTAGTTTTTAAACAAAGCATTCCTGTCAAGTAGAGGTATGAGAATTTTTTTAAGTTGAGGGTTATAATGTGGCTATATATGCCTTACCAATTATTGATATTTAGTTTCTATAATGATGCTACACTATATTAATATTTTTAGTTTTGTGATAAGAACATATGAATTATCTGTCTGTTTTCTATATCAAGTAATGTAGTGGAAATAATCCATTTTAAGTTTTAACTGGTAATCTTTATAATATTATCTCCCACTTTCCTCCATAATAATGCCTTTTGAGACATCTTCTTTACATCACAATGATGTCTTTTGCTGCTTCTCTTTACGCCATAGTGACACCTTTTGATGAATTTATGTGGTATCCCAGTTAAAACATTTCGGATTCAAAAACTTCTTTAAATTTGTATCCAATATAAAATATCTGACTTGATTTCCTTAACAAAATAATTTTTCGCTGTACATTATTATTTAAAACAATGACCTGTTTTAATCACTGTCTTCATTTTTTCTAACGTTTTTTTTTATTTCATTAAAGTAAGTTAATGTTTATTATTCACATTTGATTGAAGGATCCTATGCGAAATAAAAAATAATTCTCCGTATAAAAGGAAAGGGTTAAGCACAACATATTCTACTGCCAAGTTTCAATCTGTATGGTTCTACTGAAAGATGATCAAAATGTTTATGAACATTTAGAATTGTTTGTTGAACCAATAGATCATTTTTGAAATTGTTGTTTAGCAAGATTTTTTATATCTATTCTGCATCTAGCATCTAAAAGTTCTTGATTTATTTTACATTTAACATTCAAACCTGTAAATTTCTTTGAAAGATTTCATTTCTAAATCAATGAAGAATATTTATTCCAATATAAATGAAATGAGTCAATTCAGCAAACATTTTTGTGTAAATAAATTGTTGCATTTTATGTGCAGCTTGTGACATTATAGTTTGAAATATTTGTTATATGAAAACTAGTTTTTGCTATAGGGATCCAATAGTTGCACAACTACTGTGGCACATAATTGATATTTTGATGTGCCATGATATAGATTATTTTTTGTATCCCTTCACAGCAAAGCTATAGCAACATTAAGGGATCGTTTCTGTCCTCGTGCTTGGTTGTCATAATGTTGTCTGCATTGTTCCCATCACACTTTATATTAAGCCGGAACTTTTTGAAAACACTTTGACAGAATTTAACCAAACATACACAGAATCTACTTAGATTTTTATCTCAGTGATTTTAAGGTATCCCATACTAAAAAAAGGAATTTGACATTTCCGCTCATATTATTTTGCGATAGCAGGTAATACACATTCTTGGAAGATTCACATATTTAATTATCAGAAAACCATATTTTTCTTCTTCAGAAATCCAAGGAGGCAGTACAATGTCTTCTGGTCCGGAGGTTGTATACAAAGAAAGTCAGTTATTCTCAGCGACAACATTAGATGTAGTTCTTGGTGTTTTGTTTGGAGTTGTTGCCCTTTGTATTTTGGCTGTTACATCATTATATTTGTACAGACGACATCAAAGAAGAAGGAGATTACAAAACTTTCTCAGGTAAGGTAACCAGTATATACTGGCACCTCTGATCCCAGGGGAGAAAAACATTGACCAATTTCTCAAGCGTTGATAAATTATGTTATCTTTTTGTAAGAGGACTTTGGTTTCCAAACTTTCTGACATAAGCTTACCTGTGTATACATCACTTCATACAGGTTACATCATGGAAGGCAAATATTACTATATTTTTTCAGGTAAGATAACCTGTTTATACTGACCAATGTAACAATACCTTTATTAAGTAGTAAGATACAATGTAATAATCTTTGATATCATACCAACGGTGTGTACATATATTACTGGTGTAGTACTAATTTTTAAATAAATATTTATATTTCCTTTCATTTCACTGAACTCCACAAAGTACACTTTGAATCCTGTACTCCTGATGTTGATTGTACTAGCAGATTATGTGCTTCTAGCTAATACTTCAACTCAAAAAGTGCTGATCACTCCTTTTTTACTGCAGCGAATTATGACTCAGATTTAATTCAGGAATTACTTATAAGAAAGAGCTATGCAGACTCCATGCAGAGTCTATTTTCTTTATTTTTCGACCTTTAGACACCACTAAAATAAATCGCTCTAAAATGTATTTTTGAAATCACAAACCACTCTTTTTTAATATAGATATTGAAAAAATTGTATAAAAAAGACATTTTGAAAAAGAAAAGAGAAGTATAATAGTTTATTTGCAAATTCTGTAATTGACCCAGTAATTAGAGATCATATCAATTTTTGAGTTGTTTCTCTTAGGAGGAAAATAATTTGTCATTGAGAATGAAGAGCTACCAGAAAGAGCATATATATCACTTTCAACCTATTTTGCTTTGCATGGGAAGAAGTCCATTTTGTCCAGTAAAAATTATTGAACACTCATTAGTGATTTAAGCTATGAACACAATCTATCCTATAATAGTTTTAAAACACTTGCAGTAAGGCTAGAATACTGTACATTGTTTATAACTTTTGTCTAACTTGAAGATAGAGAGATAATTATGTCTGAATGAAAGATTGTTTAAAGGTATGGAAGGCAATCTGTTTATTGTAGGTGTAAGAATAATATGAATTATTAAAATGAAAATATATCTTGCAGGACGCCACATACAGATCCATTTGAGAGTTTGCAAGATTACGTTGAAGGAGATACTGGTAGTCAATTCATGTAATTGAATAGAATAATTATTGATTCTCGTGACAAACTACACTTGCACCATTTACCTTGTAAGAGATAGAACTGAAGAATCATGAATTTATCAACAGATAGGAGTAATCTTATACTTGAGCATAATTTGAACAATATGAAATGTGATATATATTCTTAATTTGAATATGCCTGTTTTACATTTCGTTATATGGACATTAAAACTTACTATTTAAACTTTAAGGAAAATATATTTTGTATAGCAGTACGATTTACACCTCAAATAAACCAAAAATATAAATTTTTGTGAAAGAAAACAAAATTTGGTTTACAATCACATTATATTCTAGAAAACAGAGCACAGGTTTCGACAAACTAAATATGAAAGTTAGAAGGGTTTTTTTTATGATAAACATAATGTGTTAAATTATTTTGTTGTTGATGCATTTGCTGCTTGTATTTCGGTATTCAACACCAATGGAAATAGGCCTGTTGTCTTTAATTTTAGTGAAGATTTGAAAAAAATTATGATTGTTTTGATGTCATCAAAAGAATGTCAATAAGCAACTTTTCCTATTGTGATAAAAGCCAAATCCTAGAAATAGGGGCATAATTCGGGCTTTATTAAACCTACTTAATTGGATTTTAAAGTGGCATTAGCTGTCAAATTCAATTTCACCGATTTGACTCAAATTCTTACATTCGACTTATGACATACTAAAACGCATATCCAAATTATAAAAAGCCTAAAATAAACAATTTAAGATGCATAGTCTCGATTTTATGTATCAGCATTTCGTGTGTATTTTAGTCCAGACGCCATCTAATTAACCATTGAGGTGACCTCCAAAGACTGCCGACTGTCATATAACCCGATATAAAGATTAACATAGATATAAATAGATTGGGAACTAATGCGATTGGATTTTTCTAAGTCTGTTTGATTTCATATTATAGGTTAAAAAATATGTTAATAATGGTTTTTACCTGTATAAGAATGAGTTTTCTAGATCGAATCAGTCAACCAAATGGTTTCACTTCCAATGTTTACATTCTTTTCCATTTAATAACTGAACACGTTTAGTTCATGCGTAATCCATCCCTAGCTAAAGGGATCTATTAAAGTTCACATGAATACGGATTCAGTGAGGTCGAAATTATTCACTTGCAAGTGAATAATTCATTAGCAATGTTTCTTTGCTTATTTTGACAAAACTGAATTAAATTGGCTGTTAAAAGCGAATTATTATTTCACTATTTCACTTTCATTAATGATTGAACAAAAAGAAATCATATTTTATTTATTTTATATCTTGTAGCTAATGCCCCTTTAAACTATTTTATATACATTATTAATTGCTATTGGATGTTAAGCAAGCAACTAAATCAATCAATACATTATATAGGTGAAAAGTCCTGTACACATCTCAATCTAAACCAACAGAATTCAGGGAAACTGAGATTTTTCAGTACTTAGGTGCATTGTTAATCTTCATTATTATTTTTGGATAAGAATGATTTTATGTGGGGTTTTCCCTTGCAAAACACTTTGCTTCTTTTATTCAAGTTTTGCTTTAAAAAAAAATTCAGGGTTTTTGTAATTAGTACATGGACTTTGTCATTTATGTTAATATGAATTATCGACAGTGTTTTCCTACAATATATATACTTTCTGTCTCTTTTCCGTTGCAATATTTAGGATTTCATCCTTTTCCTATTTTAGAATCTCTTCAAAATGATTCACATATAAGAGGTTGAAATCTTTTGCTCTGTGCTTTTTTTTATTTCATCTGGATCATTTAAAACCTTTGTTCTGGTTCATTCATTTTTTTTTACATACAAATAATAACTCAGGAAATTAATGAATCTTTTTTTGTTTCAGTAGTTTCATCAGTGCATATATTACAGAAACTGTAATAATAATTGTATTTCAGAATAAAATCTTTTAAAATCTTAAAAGAAAAAATGAAATTATAGTTCCTTAAAAGTATAAGAGCTTTTTTTAAAGAAAATTTGACTTCCATTGGATTAGAAAACATAAATGATTAATATATTATTATTGTTCAGAGGCCAGTCAGACCCTATGTCAAAATTTGATGATTGTGATTTATGATGGTTGGCTTACACAACAAAATGTTTCCAATGTATACACCAATTTTGCTTAAGCCTTAACACAAATTATATTATAATTAATCATATAAATGATCGTGAGTTTTTTTTATAAAAAATTAATATGTAACCGGAAAAGTATGAGCTATGATAATCCTATTTCATTTTTATAGAATCAAGATAGTATCTACGCACATATCATTGATTTCCACATCGAAACAAGGCATCCAGGTTGCTATATTATGAAATGCTTGTTATTTTGCAAACAAACATACCAATGAAATCATTTAGAATTTCATAAACTCCAAAATGTGATGAGACCAGGTCATTAACAATATAATTATTTCCTGTTATTGCATATATTATAGGTCATGTGAAAAATAAGAAATACCTTTTGAGCTTTAAGCCAAAAAGTATGGGAGTGTCAAATGGCTATGCATTAAATATATATGTAGCTCATTAATGCCCCCCATATCTGCCTCTGTTTATTTAAAGGATAATTAGAATTTCTGTTTTTGGTTGAAGAATTTTCATGCTGTAGCTCCTACTTAAACACATGCCCATATCATGTAACTATGCAAGCATGATAAGCTTCTTGTTTTCTCCAGTGGAAAGGTTTTGTCCTTTCTATAAAAAAATATGTGAGTTGGCTGTTGAATAGACACACTTTTCTGTTTTTTTTACAAAAGTGTTACATTCTATTCTATTTAATGTCTATATATAGCCATCCTACTGAGAAAGGTCATCTACAAGCTTTGCTAATTAGTTTTGCTTTAGATTAACTATTCCAATATTCAGAAAAGTTGCATTTCCTTCATTTATAGATATGATGATCTCAGATGTTTGTAAAACTGAAAAGGTAAATCTTTATAGAAACTGGCCATGCACCTTAAGTATCTGTTCATTTATTGTCTTGCTTGCCACAAATTTTGCAAATAACAGACATAGCTATCCTCAATTCTGTTGATTTTATTCAGGTTTTGTCTGTTGTAAGAAATAAGCTCACCCATTGTAAACTTTCAAAGATCTTTTCCTCAGAAACTACAGAACCAATTTCAACCAAACTTTGGGTGAATGGTGTGTATGGTTTCTAGTATAAAGATTTTTTTTTTATTATTCAGGTCAGTCAACAAACATGGTCACCACGGCTAAAAATAGAACATGGGGAAAATATCTCAAAAACTAAAGCAGTTAAACAAAACTGACATAAAAATGATCAGCAAGTCAAGATCTATAAGTGAGGAAATTTTCAGATGTATCGAACAACCCAATTTGGAGTTGTTGCCCCTGAAATAATAATTTTTATAAAATTCCTCAGTTTTTGGTTGTTATCTTGAAAACTTTTATAGATAAAGAAAAAAGTCAAAACAGCAAAAATATTCAGCAAAGTAAGACCTACAAATAAGTCAACATGACCAAAATTGTCAATTGATTCCTTATACGAGTTATTGCCCTTGAAAGATGTTGTTTACCAATTTAAAAATTTTTTGCAGAAACTATGATAGATAGACAGAAACTTCTCATGCAAAAATGTTCAGCAAAGTAAGACCTACAAATATGTCAGTAAAACCGAAAACCTCAATTGATTCATTATAGGAATAATTGCCCTTGAAAGATGATTTTTACCAGTAAATTTTGAGGTATTCACTATCTAATTATAGTACAATACCATATACTACAAATAATCAGCTTATTTTAGACCAGGAATACTGCTTAAGTAGGCCATCATTAATCATCTACAATAGCCAAAAAGTAACTGGAAGCTTTATTAACCACTTAGTGTGATATCAACTGATATTTTGGAATCTCGTAAATATTATACCGGTATCCAGCTTTGGTAGGTCAACTAACTTTTGGCCTTGAATGCTGTCCCCAGTTTTACAGAGCAATCCTAAACTTTACTTGACTCATGACCACAGTTTTACAGAGCAATAAGAAACTTTACTTGACTCATGGCCATAGTTTTATAGAGCAATCATAAACAGTCTAATGTAAACAGACTTAAAATAATTTTTAAAATTTAAATAGAAACTTGGGAGGAGTGTCTAATCAGCTGAGCCTTCCTTCCTGCCATTTTCAGTCTCAGTCTCCCTGTCATGAAATATGACTTTGAAGTTTACTATGTTGTAATATATAGTAAGAGAGTAAATGTTAATGTAGTACATAATTACCAAAAAATTCAACATACTGAGAGGAGGAAATCTCTTCAAATGATTATCATTGATACAATTAGTGATTGTAAGTCATATACCTCACTTGTAATAGGCTCTTTGCAAATAAAAGTAGTGGTTTGAACTAGATTTGACAGTAAGTAAATTGATTATACAAACCAATTTGTCCAATTTGCCTTTTCTTATTCCACTCTTTTCTACTATATATATTGATACATAGAGAGATCTGATTTTAATCGATTGAAAATACTATAGAAGTTTAATTCATTACCATTTTATTTGTAATGCTAATCTATTTAATTTACACACACATGCATGCATGAATTATGCATGTGCACACACAAACACACACTGGTTGAAAGGCCAAACTTAATTTTACACATTGAAATGAATGCTTTTGTTGATTTTTAATACACATACAGTATTGACAAATCAATTTCATTGTCATATTTAGGTTGTTTGAATACTGATTTAAATTTTTTTTATTAATTGCATTATGGAATTACATTTCGTAATCTAATAAAGCTTTATTTTATTTTATCTGATATATTGTAAAATTTATATGTTATGTATTTTAATAAAAATATATGTTTTTATTATTTTGTCATGGGAAGATATGTTTGTAAAATTAAACTCCTGACAACAGTTTTACAGGGCAATCAAAATCTTAATTTGACTCATTGCTACAGTTTAATAGAGCAATCATTTGATTTACTTTACTCACGGCTACAGTTTTACAGAGCAATCATAAGATTTACTTGACTCATGATGGTCACAGTTTTACAGAGCAATCATTAACTTTACTTGACTGATTGCCATAGTTTTACAGAGCAATCATTAACTTTACTTGACTGATTGCCATAGTTTTACAGAGCAATCATTAGCTAAGCTTGACTCATGACGACATTTTTACAGAGCAATCATTAGCTTTACTTGACTCATGCTACAGTTTTGCAAGGAAATTGTCAAAGCTTTACTTGAATCCAGGCCACAATTTTACGGAGCAATCATAAGCTTAACTTGACTCCTGGCCACAGTTTTACAGAGAAATCATTAACTTTACTTGACTGATTGCCACAGTTTTACAGAGCAATCATTAGCTTGACTCATGTCACGGTTTTGCAAGGAAATCGTCAAAGCTTTACTTGACTCCTGGCCACAGTTTTACAGAGCAATCATAAGCTTTAATTGACTCCTGGCCACAGTTTTACAGAGCAATCATAAGATTTACTTGACTCATGGTCACAGTTTTACAGAGCAATCATTAACTTTACTTGACTGATTGCCACAGTTTTAAGAGCAATCATTAGCTAAGCTTGACTCATGACGACATTTTTACAGAGCAATCATTAGCTTTACTTGACTAATGCTACAGTTTTGCAAGGAAATTGTCAAAGCTTTACTTGAATCCAGGCCACAATTTTACGGAGCAATTATAAACTTTACTTGACTCCTGGCCACAGTTTTACAGAGCAATCATAAGATTTACTTGACTCATGGTCACAGTTTTACAGAGAAATCATTAACTTTACCTGACTCATGGTGACAGTTTTACAGAGCAATCATTAGCTAAGCTTGACTCATGACGACATTTTTACAGAGCAATCATTAGCTTTACTTGACTCCTTGCCACAGTTTTACAGAGCAATCATAAGCTTTACTAGACTCCTGGCCACAGTTTTACAGAGCAATCATAAACTTTACCTGACTCATGGTGACAGTTTTACAGAGCAATCATAAACTTCACTTGACACATGGCGACAGTTTTACAGAGCAATCATTAGCTAAACTTGACTCAAGGCCACAGTTTTACAGAACAATCATTAGCTTTACTTGACTCATGGCCACAGTTTTACAGAGCAATCATTAGCTAAACTTGACTCATAGCCAGTTTTACAGACCAATCATAAGCTTTACTTGACTCCTAACCACAGTTGACTGAGAAATCATCAGATTAACAGGCTCAAGACCTAGATATTATTCGAATAAAAATCAAATGAGAAGACCAAAGCCATGTGCATTATAGATTCTTTCCATGCTGCAAGCTCCCTCATCACTTTACACTCCTGCTTTGTTAATAAGTGTGTTTTGGTTTGCTTACTCTTAGTCATATAGTCGTTTTTCAGCAGGTTCAGTCCAACAATGTAAATAGTCTTTCATACTTGAAGAATCATTTCACATTTTTTAATGGTCTACATATAATGCATATCAATAAGTCACACCGTCGTATATCAGTATTTTACATGGTTAAATGGTCCAACAGTACGTGACATGTTGATTTTTCCTAATTCTTATAATCGGATCTTATCTTTAAAATTTCATAGTTGGTCCCTTATCACATGGCAACTCTTATTTATCAGTGAGAATTGAAATCTTCATTCATTGATTATTTATTTTCATGAATCAATGATATGAAAATTGACAGATATCTATAACCTGTGTGGATTGGCCTCGTACATTAATAGATAATTTGATTAATAAGCACGAAAAGCGGTGGGGGCATTAAGTTTTACCCTTGTCCGTCTGTACGTACGTCCCAAAATTGGGTTTCCGTTCTCTAACTTGAGTTTGCCTTAACCAAATGTTATGAAACTTATACACAATGCTTATTACCACAAAACACAGATCAAGTTTGAATTTTGGTGGCGTCACTTTAACCGTTCTAGAGTTATGCTCCTTTATAAATGGAAAAATTTCAAAATTTTTAGTTTCCGTTCTCTAACTTAAGTTTGCCTCAACCAAATGTTATGAAACTTATACACAATGCTTATTACCACAAAACACAGATCAAGTTTGAATTTTGGTGGCGTCACTTTAACCGTTCTAGAGTTATGCCCCTTTATAAATGGAAAAATTGCTAAATTTTTATTTTCTTCTAAATATCAAGTAATTTTTAAAATTGGAGTTATCTTCCTTTGTCCATGATTATAGTTGAATCAACTACAATCAATGCTTTATACAATGCAATGTTTAATTTTGACTTCCACTGATAAAACACAGATCAAGTTGAATTTTGGTAGTGTCACTTTAACCATTATTGAGTTATGCCCCTTTATAAATTAAAAGATTGCAAAATTTTTAGTTTCCATTCTGTAACTTAAGTTTGCCCCAACCAAACATTATGAAACCTATACACAATATTCATTACCCCAAAACTAAGATCAAGTACAAATATTTTGTTTCCGTTTTCCATCTTTAGTTTGCCTCAACCAAATGTTATGAAACTTACACACAATGCTTATTACTACATAATACAGATTAAGTACAAAATTTGGTGGCGACACTTTTACCAATCCTGAGTTATGTCCCTTTATAAACATAAAAATTGCTGAATTTTTCGTTTCCATTCTCTAACTTTAGTTTGTCTCAACCAAATGTTATAAAACTTATACACAATCGTTCTAGAGATATGCGTGTTTACAAATAGAAATATTGCTGAATTTTTAGTTTCTGTTCTCTACTTATTAAAGTTAGCCTCAACCAAATGTTATGAGACTTACACACAATGCTTATTACCACAAAACTCAGATCAAGTTTAAATTTGGGTAGCGTCACTTTTACCGTTCTTCAGTTATGTCCCTTTATAACTATATGATATGCAAGCGGGGGCATCATCTGTGTCCACATGTGGACACTATCCACATTTATTTTGTTTGTCTTTAGTACTCTTAAATCGGTACTCTGTGTTTTTGTATTTCGTGTTTTTATGCTTCGTTCCGATCTGAGGAGTCAAACCCTTTCCAACTGATTTTTATACGACCGCAAAAAAATTTTTGGGATCGTATGATGTCGTCGTCTTTGTCGTTGCTTTCCGGACAATAACTTTAGTTTAAGTGAATGGATCTCTATGAAATTTTTTAAGAAGGTTCAATACCACAAAATGAAAGTTGGGATTGATTTTGGGGATGATGGTCCCAACCGTTTAGGAATAAGGGGCCCAAAAGGGCCCAAAACAAGCATTTATCTAGTTTCAGGACAATAACTTGTGTATAAGTATTTCAATTGCTCTGAAATTGTACCACAATGTTTAATATCACAAGTAGAAGGTTGGGATTTATTTTAAGGGTTATGAGGCAAACAGTATAGGAATTAAGGACCAAAAAGGGGCCAAAAACAAGCATTTTTCTAGTTTCCGGACAATAACTTGTGTGTAAGTGTATGGATCTCTCTGACATTGTACCACAGGGTTCCATATAACAAAGGGAAGGCTGGGATTGAGTTCGGGGTTAATTGCCCCAAACATGGAGGAATTAGGGGCCAAAAAAGGACCAAAAAGAAGCATTTTTCTAGTTACCAGACAATAACTTGTGTTTAAGTGTATGGATCTCTCTGAAATTATACTACAAGGTTCCATACTACAAAGGAAAGGCTGGGATTGAGTTCTGGGGTTATTGCTCCAAGGGGGATTTTTGTTTACAATTTTTAAGGGATTCATATTTTTTTTTTCAAAATTTTTCAAATTTCAAATTTTTTAAAAGTTTCAAGAAGAAATCTTCAGTTGCACAGTATTGCGCAATAGATTTGTAAGATCTTTGACCACATTTATTTTGTGTCAGAAACTTATATTATGTCAAAAATTTGTTCACAATCCAAATTCAGACAGTATCAAGCTTGTATATTGTGTCCAAATTTGCCCCAACTGTTCAGGGTTCGACCTTTGCGGTCGTATCAGGCTGCGCTCAGCGAAGCATTTTATTATAGTTGGTTCATTATGTTGTACTGTAACACCACTGTTCCAGAAAAGAACATAAAAATCATTGTATACCTAGATCTTCATTCAAATCAAAATTGAGCCTTAGATGTCTTCAGGTAACAGGTACTTAAACAGATAAGCTCTCGGATTCTTATGAAATTTTGGATTCAACTAGAATTTGTGGAACTGCATTTTAATATAAATTATATAATATATGTAGCTTTTATACCTACCGATTTATACATCTTTATTTTAAATGCCATTTATCGAAATTGTGTCTATAACAATATATATTCTTGTCAGTATTATAGAATTATAGACTGTGTGCAGTTGGATAACTGGTGAGTCGAGAATAGTAGAAAAGTAACTCTTTAAATGATTAGGTTAAAACATCAATAGTGTATGTAACCACATTTCGAAACCATGATTTATCATATATATATTATTTTAATTAGTTGTATTAAAGCATTTTATTTGAAATATACATGCAAATGCATATTGTCTCATTTCATTATTTTTCTAGAAAATTGCATTAGAAGCTCGTCACATCGACATTTTAAAGATGTTTCTTTTTTTGCTGCATACTAAAAAAAAATATAGAGAAAACACATTATAATATAACATAAAGAAACTTCAGTTCTAAGACTTCCTCATCAGCTTTAAATGATTCGATTTCGCGAAATCTAAGTGTTTCCAACAACTTTCATTTTTCGAGCGTTCATTCATTACATAGGGAAATTTTAAAGTACAAATATTGTCTCTGTGTGAATATAGTGATTTAAAAGTTATGCCTGCTTTGGTTCAAAAATGAAAGGAAAACGATTTTTACAAATTGAAATGATTATCCGCTTTCACATTTTTATTATACGACCGCAAAATTTTTTTGGATTCGTATAATGCTATGATGTGGTCGTCTGCATCGTCCGAAGACACATTTGGTTTCCAGACAATAACTTTAGTTTAAGTGAATGGATCTCTATGAAATTTTTTAAGAAGGTTCAATATCACAAAAGGAAAGTTGGGATTGATTTTGGGGATGATGGTCCCAACTGTTTAGGAATAAGGGGCCCAAAACAAGCATTTTTCTAGTTTCAGGATAATAACTTGTGTATAGGTATTTTGATTGCTCTGAAATTGTACCACAATGTTTAATACCACAAGTAGAAGGTTAGGATTCATTTTGGGGGTTATGGGGCCAACAGTTTAGGAATTAAGGACCAAAAAGGGGCCAAAAACAAGCATTTTTGTAGTTTCCAAACAATAACTTGTGTGTAAGTGTATGGATCTCTCTGACATTGTACTACAAGGTTCCATATCATAAAGGGAAGGCTGGGATTGAGTTTGGGGGTAATTGCCCCAAACATGTAGGAATTAGGACCAAAAAAGGGCCAAAAACAAGCATTTTTCTAGTTTCCAGACAATAACTTGTGTTTAAGTGTATGGATCTCTCTAAAATTGTACTACAAGGTTCCATACTACAAAGGAAAGACTGGGATTGAGTTTGATGGTTACTGCTCCAAGGGAGGATCAAAAGTTGGGGGTTCCAATTTTTTTAAGGGGTTCATATTTTTTTTTCAAAATTTTTCAAATTTCAAATTTTTGAAAAGTTTCAAGGAGAAATCTTCAATTGCACAGTATTGCGCATTAGATTTGTAAGATCTTTGACTACATTTATTTTGTGTCAAACCTACATTATGTCAAAAATTTGATCACAATCCAAATTTAGATAGTATCAAGCTTGAATATTGTGTCCAAATTTGCCTCAACTGTTCAGGGTTCACCCTCTGCGGTTGTATCAGGCTGCGCTCAGCGAAGCATTTTATTTTTTTTTAATAATTATTAGATAAGATTAGGTCGTCTCTACAAGCGCATATGCATTTGCGGTTTTCTCGATTATTTTGCAATAAATAATGTCCGTATGAACTATTTACAGGTGTTTAAACCTCTATATACTGCATATCATTCTTGTTTACAGAGAACAAGCGTTTTCGTGTTATGCTCTAACCTTAATTTATGTTTCTACTTGTTGTATATAACAACATTTTAAAACAATTTTACATATAGCCTACTGTTCTATATTTAGAGGAGGATAAAAATATTTTTTATATTTTTTTAATCTTTTATTTATTACTATTTCAAGTACCGGAACGTTTTCCTGCGAAATTCTACTGTGTATCGTTCATGCGGAGAACGTGTCAATATTGAAGAATCCGATTTGCAAGGTGCATTTTTTTTCATTAATTTTACCTCTGGTCACGGACCTAATTCGTTTTTCGTAATTGAGCCCTGTATACCCGAAAAAAAAGGGGAAAGTCGTCACAGTCGCAAAACGCTGTCGAAACGGCATCACCACCACACAATCTAGTTTTTTGTGTGTATATGAATAAAAGGGGATGTGGGTCATACGTCCATGAGACAGCACACAACCACACAAATATCCAAAACACATACTCGAATGATATAAAAAAGAAGTCAGTGAACTCCACTAAATTTTGTACACTTAGGGATGTTCGCTGCTCTTTTTTTTACTTTTTGTCAGATATTCGGATTCCTTTGGATTTTCGATGTAGTGCCGTTAAAAATTTTGCCCTCTAACCCCTATACCATTCTTTTCATTATTATAACACATATAGTTAAACAAGCTATTTTTCAAAAATCTTATAAATTCTTTGTTATTGGTGGAAGAAGACTTCAAGTCTTCTGAAGGCCTATGGTGCCGACTTTAAAATCATTGAACCACCTCCGTATGCCGCATCCGTTTCTGTGTATTACAATTTCATAACAACTTCCGATTCTTGACACCGATTTTTACACATGATTAAGCATCTGAATCATTTAATTTGTAAATTAGGATTGAAAAACAATCACTATCGTTAATATTTACCCTTTTATTTATGTAATTTATTAGATTTCATCTCATCTACATGAACGTTATTTGTTTACTTGTAACCGGATGTTTTAATGTAGATATTTGTAGTACCATGCGTGAATTTGGTATCAGGACAACTCGCCCTGTTTACATGTTCGCCCTTGGTCTGTTAGTCCTGAGTTCTTTCGCCCGTATAGTACGTTCACCCTGTGTTCATTCTCTTCACTCTTATCTTACACAACGTTTTATAATACGTCCTTGCAGTTATTAAAAAATATTGATATTAAGGGTATCGTTAAAAAAGCTCTAAAACACGATTTAGTGAAAATCATCTGTTCCTTATTTTGTTCCCAAGGTAAGACAATAGTGTTCAGCCAATCAAATTCTGTGTTTCTCATGATCAAATTAATAAGCCAATCAAAAACGTTTTCTCTGAAGATTATTCTAACATGCTAGATTTTGAACTTGTGTTGTTTTCATCTAGTACTTTAAAAATACTTTTAAATAATACAAGTGAAAACAACTCCGTTTCTACTTGGTGTTCCTAATTGGAAGGAAATACGAAGAAGAAGAAGAAGTTGTAAAATCGTGAACATGGCATGTGAATTTTCATCTGCAAGGAGGTTCTTACACAGCTTAAGGATAAAAGCATGACTGATTGACCAAATTCAATGATGCAGTACTACCATAAAGATAATAAATAGTATTTTTTCACTAATTTATTGACATTATACTTTTGTAACATATGTTATTTTTGTATTCAATTAAATCATTTAAAGCACAATGTACTATTCTTTTTCACAAAGACAAACAAACAGGTTGGGACCCCCACCCCTACCCCACCATTATGAGTGGTGTCCCTTAAATGAGGGACTGTCCCTAAAAAGGGTCATTTTACTGTTGAAAAAAAGAAAGAAAATTTTTAAGATTTTAACTCAAAAGTGGGAAAATTCATTATATTTGGAACAACTTTTCTAAATGAGGGTCAAATTAATAAAGAAGATATAAGTTTAGAAACATCACAAAATTCTTTTGACATGTTTTGACACTTTAATACTTGATAGATGCATAGTTCTTTGGGAAAAGTTTCATCAAATAATATGAATATAGAGGTGCTCATTTTTACAGTGGGTTGTAATGTTCTTCTAATGAGGGTGACACATCTTTGCATAATTCAAAATTGGAAATTTCAACAAGCATCTAATATTCTTACACAAGAAATGTATGCTCCATATTGTCCAAAATTGGATTTTATGGGAAGATGCAGTTATGATTACCCTGATGATACCATGACTTTTGATAGGTATATATACAGGGCATGTTACTTGGAAGTATGTGGGCTACATCCTTTGAAATTCAAGCTGCAGTAGTCGCCTGTATATTTTATGCGTCAGTTAAAACCTGATCAAAACATTCTCACTCTACCGAATACTTTTATCACTATATCAGGTGCACATTTCAACCTATTAAAGCAATAAACACTTATGGTTATAACATCACAGTACCAAAATTGCACTCAGTACCCAAATTGCACCTATTCAACAAAAAGCTGCGGAAATCTTAAAAGTTTTCTTTCAACATGTGAAGTTATCTAATTATCATCTTTTAAAATGATCAAATTAAATTTGTTACCAGCATCCATTTCTAAAAAAAAGAGTAAGCATGGAATAATGTCAAATTGTTCAAAATATTTGAAGAAATAAAACATTACATCTGTTTTAAAAAAAAGAAAGAAAATTTTAAGATTTTTAACTCAAAAGTGGGAAAATTCATTATATTTGGAACAACTTTTCTAAATGAGGGTCAAATTAATAAAGAAGATATAAGTTTAGAAACATCACAAAATTCTTTTGACATGTTTTGACACTTTAATACTTGATAGATGCATAGTTCTTTGGGAAAAGTTTCATCAAATAATATGAATATAGAGGTGCTCATTTTTACAGTGGGTTGTAATGTTCTTCTAATGAGGGTGACACATCTTTGCATAATTCAAAATTGGAAATTTCAACAAGCATCTAATATTCTTACACAAGAAAATAAACCCTGGTCTGCTAGCTACATGTTCATCTTTTCTACTGATTTAAAACTTAAATCATGCAAACAGACTTAAGAAAAAGGCATGTAAGCTCATCATACAAATATGACACTTTTCAAGACAATCCAGATCGTGCAAAATACTTCGCTAAAATTGTAACCTTTAAAATTGTTGTCGCACACTAAAACCCCATGGAAATTTCAAAAGTTTGCAGGTATGTAACAAGTCTTACTATTTTATGCCCCATTTATGGGCATTATGTTTACTGGTCTGTCCGTCCGTCCTGCTTCAGGTTAAAGTTTATGGTCGTGGTAGTTTTAATGAAGTTGAAATCCAATCAATTTGAAACTTAGTACACATATGTTCCTTATGATATGATCTTTCTAATTTTACTGCCAAATTAAAGATTTTACCTAATTTTCACGGTCCACTGAACATAGAAAATGATGGTATAGATTGAAATCCATGTACTTATGACACATTCTTGTTTGAAGAAAAAAATACATCATAGCGATAATGGAACAAAGCAGGCTGGGTTAGTGGGGCTGCTTTTATGGTAATTCAAGTTACCTTTTAATTTATTCACCTTCTTCCACCTCAGAGCTATCAGCTCTTTGATTTTTAATAGTTTTGAAAGAAAAAAAGGTACCAATGTTAAATGTATGACGAGTCTAGAGAGATTCATTTTCGGCCAAATTTTAATGGCTTTTATCTCATAAATAAGGCGGTGGTCTCGTGGTAGCGTGTTCGCCTCGAGTGCGGGAGGTCGTTGGTTCGAACCCTGGCCGGGTTAAACCAAAGACTTTAAAATTGGTATTTGCTGCTTCTCCGCTAAACACGCGGCATTAAGGAGTTGGAGCAAAGACTGGTCGACTCAGAGTCAGATTAATGTGTCCGGGTAAGGTGACATGTCTTAATGCGGACTGTTACCTTGTGAACTAGCACGTTAAAAATCCGGCTCATCCGGTCTAGTACAAAGCAGGGTTAATATTCATATTACGTTAACACGTTCTCGTCCTGAATATGCATATTAATTTTCTGCTGGACGTAAAGCAGCCATCCACGATCATCATCATCATAAACAAGGACAAGGACCTTTCATTTTGTTCTGTTATTTATATTCTATCAATCTATAACAGTCTTTTAAAAGTTTGTCGTTTTTTAAACAGAGTAGCGAACATCCTTATTTTTTTATGTGCACTCTATATATTTACAATGTTGAAACTTTTATTCATATTTACAGCCATATTTCACTTCTCATGAACAAATTATATATCGGGAAGTATCTGAGGAAATATAAAAGTTCAAACACTATATAGGATTGACTTGAGTGAGATTTCAAATTTACGCACCTCTTATCCTGTGATAATAAGAGTACAAAATAAGAATTAAGATACGAGTTGAAAATGTCACGAGTTAAGTGGGAATAAAGAAAAAAGTAGTTAAGACTTGGTTAGAGAATTTTTTAAATTTTGAAGTTGGAATGTTGTTGTTATAAAAGTGTCAGAATGACTGATTTAATATTCCCTTCCCCTTTTTTATACTTTAATCCTTTTAATACCAATAAATTTACGTTGAAATGTGTAATGGTATAAATTCTATTGAACTTTGTTTACAATCATATTAAGCAATGGTAAAACGATATGATTAATTTTATATTCAATGCCAATAGTCACTAGTAACATGTCACCTGATATAGATTATATTTGTATACATTTAAAAGTTCTGTCACCAATATGGAAATATCTTCTTTCACCAAAGGTCAAAGACCATCCTTTTAAGCCTTTCTTTCTATTTAAATTTAGATTGCTATCAATTTTGACTTGCACTTTTTAGTTGTATTGTCAATAACGTTATTTGTAGTAATTGTTAACAATCTTGTTCATTAAACATATATTCAGTGGAATGGGAATGTGTTATAAATACTTTGACAATATATATTTTTATTACTTTGTATAAACATATTAAAGAAAGTCAACGTTTCATACTTTAATTTGTTGATAACGGATATTAAAACCCGGGATATTTATCAAATATTGTCAATATTGATTATAATTATTTTTGCGACACGGAAGATTTACAAGACCGTCGAGTGTTTGATTAATCGAAGTCTGAATAAAGAACTTTGGTCTATAGTTTCTTCTCATTCAAAAAAAAAAAAAAAAAAGAACAAGAAGAAAAAAGGAATTGACTGCAAAAATGTATTTTGGATTTGATGCTTGATATAAATCATTATGTGATTTTTTCTTTTGTTGCAAGGATAAAATGATGGGATCGGAAAGTGTTCAAATTGATCGAACTGAACATAAGGCAACATTTCTGGAAATACAAGCGAGAAATCGGAGGCTTGCTGATATCAGAAGAGGACAAGCTTACTTTCAAAAGATCGATAGTTTAGCTGAACGACAATGGAATAAAAATACTCCACATGACAGTGCAGGCAGGCGTCAGATTGTAACTATTAGACCGCTAACTGATACACAAAATACTAAGTCACAAAACAGACAATTAATGCTCAATAATGGGTTTGAGAAAAAACGCATCCATTCTGAAAGACCAAGAGGTTCAGAACGCATAGTTGAAGAAGAGTTGTTCCTAGTCAATTCAACAACGCCACGACAGAAAGTGCCACTAGACTCCAGAAATCATTCTCCATATTTTCGTAACGGACATGCCGAAAAGATAAGTGAAAGATTGGGTATTTTTAATCAATGGGGATCTGGTGTTCATCCATTGGATGAAAAGGTTACTTTAACTAGTAACGATATGATGCCTCAATTTGAACCATTTCGCTTTCGTGACAGTGTAAAGCATGTTCATAAACCAACACCCAAGCAGTATATGCCGATGAGTCGAGTTGCCCATGAGAAAGATCGTCAAATCAAAGTGCATACAAACTTTCTGTCCAGGAACGGAATAGTTAATATCAATCCCGAACTAGAACAATGGCCGGAGATGGATGCCGAATCACGACAAAAATCTTTCATGCGCGACCCAGATTTTCTTCAAAGGGAAAAGACAACAGCTTTTATGAACAGATTGGACAAAATGATTGACCCGTTTAAGCAACAAATAGATAAAATGGAATTAACTTCAAGCAACGAAGAGTGTGAAGGGTCCCCACCACCTTCAATTTCTGACCTCACGGAGGTCAATTCAAGTAACAATGTGAGGTATTATAAAGGCAGACGATCAGTTGCAGTCATACAGAAACTTCCATTGTATCCAAAATACATCACACAACCACAAAAACCTCGACGGAAAAATTTGACATTTTCTAAACTACTTGTTGAGCTTAATAGACAGCCGATGGGAGCTAGCAGAAAGTGTAAAATATGGGTGAATAATTTAGAAAGAATTGATCCAAATACATGTAAAACTTAACCTTGTCTCTGTAGAAGGATATGTTGGGCATGTTGATTGACTGTAAATTTAATCATGTAAAAAAGTTTGTTTTGCTAAATAAACGCATGGACAATTTACACAATTAAAATGTCATTCTCAGAAATATGTGGACGAATATACATTTCTGTAGCATTTCGGAAGATCTGTTTTTAAATCAAATCTAAGATTAGTATATATTACATGCACTCAAATAGAAAAATAACAAGTTGCCGACTTTCAGGCATTTCAATCTTGCAAATTATTTCAATTAAACAAAACTCATCAAAGTTGAAGAGTATTTGAATGTAAGAATAACAATTACCTCTTTTCTATAGTCTTAAAATGGAAAAAACTTAAAAGTATTTATTTAAACATTTTCCCGTATAATTTTTTTACTAAAATAAAACCAATTGACGTGTCTTTTATTGAAATAAGGTTTGATTAAGTTCAGTTATTAGCTGTCACAAGACACGTTTTGTCATTGAAGAAGTGTAATTACAACAATGGTTCAAACAATGCCTAAAGATAAAAGAAAAGATACGCCTTTTAAAGTTATTGCCTTTCATATATTTCTTAACCATATCTGTAATACTACGAACGAATTTGCCGGATTTACAGGAAAACGTGAGGATCAAACCAAAAGATTGTTCGGTTTCTCCTCGCGTTATCATATTAACCATTACAAATATAATATTTTGTTGCGTTTATAAATTAATATGCACATTGAGGATTGGATTCTTCCAACATTAGACAATTCTAGAGATTTAACGTCCCTAATATTCATACTTGGTATTAATCAGATGTAAATTTTAATGCGCATAGCGCATGAGTTATTTATCGGTGTTGTTCGGTTACGATTCTCAAGAGTACTTAAAATGGGATGAGATAATTAAGATATTAATTTTCTCCTAGACAACACCTATTGCCAAACTCAATAGAGATCCTTTTAAATTCCATTTAGCAAAAAATTAATAACACTAACCTTACATTGATATTTTTACTTTAATACTAGTAATCAAGAATTATCTAACTATATTGCAGAAATATACCACAAACAACTTAATTTAAAATAAATCTAATATGTACAGTTGGGCGCATTGCATTTGCGCCAATTTTTGAAAATGTATTATTTTGGCGCAAATGATATATGATTTGTGGCGCAAATGAAAGATTTTTTGGTGCAAATGAAATGACAATTGGCGCAAAAGCAAAGCACCGGTACAGTCTTTGTTACCATTTTCTCAGTGATCAGGATACGTATTTATGTATCGCAAAGAAACCCCTCTACTAAAATTTACAATAAAAGAAGATTTTTCGTTCCCTATTTATAATTGTTAATTGCCTTTTATAAACGTGGATATTTCTTTTGCTTTAGTGGGATTATTTTAATAAAAGACTTTTTTTGAACTTCTGTCGAAGTTCACGGGTTTTACTTCACCTCAGTAGAATATCTATAACATAGTAAATAAAGGTTTATATAAATATATAAAATGCTTTATTTTCCCGCTACAGCTCCAATATTTAATCAATTAAATGATAAGAGCAAATAACCGTTCAAACTTCACCCCCCTTTTCCGCATACAAATACCCCTACCTACCACAAAAAAAAAAAAAAAAACAAACAAACAAACAAAATAAAAGGAAACAACAAATAAAAACAAAAAAACAAAAAACAAAAAACAAACAAAATAAATAAATAAATAAATAAAAACAAATGCACCAACCCCACAAAAACTGCATAACTTGGTGCAATTTCAGTTGAAATTTAAGAACTTTATTTCTGTGAATGACTATAAAGATATGGTACGTTTTAAGTTTAAGAACTTTATTTCTGAATGACTATAAAGATCTGGTACGTTTTAAGTTTAAGAACTTTATTTCTGAATGACTATAAAGATATGGTACGTTTTAAGTTTAAGAACTTCATTTCTGAATGACTATAAAGATATGGTACGTTTTAAGTTTAAGAACTTTATTTCTGAATAACCGTAAAGATATGGCATGTTGTAGAACATAATAGGGCGCATATAATTCTTCAAATCATATGGTATTTGCTGCATATTTCTGTGTTATATAACAGTTTTTTTTTTATGTCATAAGAAAATATTTTTATTTAGTGCATTCTATATGAATGTATTTTGAAAAGTGTATGTCGTTTGCCATATTTAACAAGATGGTACGATACCTAGCTAACTGTGAAGTGAATTTGAATGTAATGTTATTTTATAACCCGATTAACTGCGGTAGGTATGCTTAACAAAAGACTGTAAAAATGTCTTACATAATATTGAAATCTTCTAGTAGCATTTTATATTATAAGCAAATATTTTGACGAATTATAAGTTTATATACATACAAGTAACACCGTTATATATCAATAATACATGGTTAAATGGCCCAACAGTACGTGCTAAGTTGATTTCCTCAAACCGTATAATTCAGGGCTTATCGTTAAAATTCATATGTGATTCGTTATTACATAGCAACTCCTTATATTTATCAGTCGGAATCAATAACATTATTTAATATTTATTTGTTTTTATAAAACTGATTTTGAGGAAATTGTCGAAAATCTATACTTATAAGTTTTAAAGCTGCGCGTTGCAATCAGTTTGAACTATATATGTTTGGCGTCATAAATGTAAGCCTCAAATCCTTGTACAGCCTCAAATCTATGTTCTTTTCTCAAATCTGTTTCCAATCGTTACGTCATTCGCATGCAAATCTATGTCCGTTTAAAAAAGTACGGCCTCAAGTCTGTCTTCCATTCTCAAGTCGGTGTATATCGTCGTTATGTCGATCATTCGCAAATCTATGTCCGTGTAAAAGTTTGGTCTCAAATCTATGTCCTCTAACCACCTTACCCACAATGTCTCTGCATATATAAATTCAGTATATCTGTTTTCTTTAAATGATGGCTTATTAGAAGGTTCTTCTGAATGAATTCCTCAGAGCATTTGTATTTTGCGGAGCGGAATAAATCATTTTCAAAATGTTGTAATTAGATGCAACTCCATCTGAAGTATATATATGTTGTGTACAAGTTATTATTTTGACTTTGTTGGAACAGCTGTAGGAATTTAAACAGGATATTTGTCGAGAAATAAAATTAAAGCTGTTTAAGACACATCCGGCTTTATTCGCAGCAACGGTTCATGAGTTTCAACTTTCGCTACGTGAATCAGTTAAAAAGCTTTTAAAAATTGGTGGTCAGGGGTTTCCTTCATGTAAATGCAAAGGGGGTGCAACACTTTTAAATGTAAATTGAAAAAGAAAAAGATGTTGTGCAATTCCTGATGCCATAATTCACTCACATGCTCACACAAATGATACAGAACTATTTTTGTACATGTTTTTTTTTTGTAAATAAGGTTTATTGTGTGGTCATTGAATAAAAATTCTATAGTGTGTATCAATGCTTTGTTATAACGAAATCCATTTTAAATTATTTTACAAGTTATAAGTGAATTTAAGTCAAAATACAAATTATAATTTGTACAATTTTTTTTGTACAAATTATAATTTGTACAAAATGATAACTTGTACACAACATATATATATATACGTGAGATGTATTTAGTTTTAGACGAACCAACGATTGTGTACTTCTGCATGTGGAAGCATGACAAAAATTAATAATTATAAAAGATCCGTGTTTTAGAAACAAGTAAATGCCACAGAAAATTTATAGAACTCCTCATTACTCGTGTCATTGCATAAAACTTTAGTCAAAAATGTCCTTTTTCCGTACGATTCCGTAAAGTACCAATTCCTCAAAGCAATATGTATTTTGCGGAATTGAATAACATTTGTTTAATGATTTTGTTATCAAAAATGAGTTAAAATAGTCCATCTGAAATGTGTCCTGTTGTACATTCTCGCAGAAAATGAGCTTTGTCTGGAGTTTACACGTATGGATTTATATCTATTATGGTCAGTTTGGATTAGCGTATATATTAGAGGTTTAATGATCTGTTTTATACCCAATATTCATCTGTAATACAAAGTTTGTTGACAAAAATTCATTCATTTTTTTCGCATTTTTAGAATTATATATTAAATCCCATTTTATCCGGGTTCTCGTATTATATTCCGTCCCGATCAGGAAAAATACCAATAGCCGTACATTCCCCCAATGTTTCAAGTGTTGACATGACATGAATTATCATTGATATTATCATGTGTATAGATAAACTGTTTATAAAACTTTAAATTGTTTGAAATACTCAAGATTTTTCTAGCCCATATTATCTTCGTTGTATTTGGCAAAACCTTTCGGAATTTTTGGCCCATAACGCTTTTCTGCTTTGTACTTTATTTGGCCTTTTAACTTTTTTCATTTTAGCGTCACTGATGAGTCTTTTGTAGACGAAATGCGCGTCTGGCTTACACAATTTTAAGCCTGATATATTTGATGAGTTCTTTTTCGAGAGTCTTGCATTCAATAAATAGTAAAATATTGTATAATATAGCTCTTGATAAAAACCATACGATTAATTTATGCCTTTTATAGACCACCATCAATGGCAAATGATATACATGCATTTTTTTACTTAAGTAATGTCCAATTTATAGATAAAGGTTCTAAATTTATAGAAAATTTTATGACTATTGGGTATCTAAACTATTCCTGTTTGAAAGGCTTTACACTAGTCATTTTGGGGGCCCTTTATAGCTTGCTGTTCGATGTGAGCCAAGGCTCCGTGTTGAAGGCCGTACTTTGACCTATAATGGTTTACTTTTACAAATTGTAACTTGGATGGAGAGTTGTCTCGTTGGCATTCATACCACATCTTCTTATATCTATGATATTATATATGTTCCAAACAAATCGAAAGTATCGGCGGGAAATACACGTGCTATTTTTGATCTGGCAAATACAGTAAAAAAAAAACATGCTCTTTCACCATCACTCGAAGATATAATTCTTAAAAATTAAAACACCGAATAACAAAACTGACGTAAGCGATTGCCATCATTCGACATGTTACTGCTTTTATAAAAGGTTATACACAAAGTTGGGTAAACAGCAAGCCACACTAAATCAGTTTTAAAACTTTTGGTGTTCAAGAAATATATTAAGGATCTTAACAATATTACTTTTTACATTCTGATTCAAAGGAATGTATATAATATGCTGGGACTATTATACTAGTAAAATAGTCCCAGATATATGATATGAAATTAGCATATAATGATTTTGAAACTATGCGTTTCTTAGGGAATACATTATCATGCACCAATGAAGTACTGATATTCTCGAGAAAATCAGGACCATTTGGTGGGATATAAAAAAGAAGATGTGGTATGATTGCCAATGAGAAAACTCTCCTTTTTTTCACGCAGAGTGAAGCATATAAATTAAAAAATATAATCCACAATGCTTTTCAATATAAAAATGGTAGCATACGCTATAAATGTATTGCTTTGGAGTACCATATGGCATATTTTGTTAATAGTGAACAAAAAGGTAAAACATGCTACACAGAGGAACAAGTGATCAGTATGCTGGAGTTTCTTACATTCATGTCCAGTGTACAAAGTAGTACCGATATTGTTGACATAGCAAAGTAGACAATGTCGACACAATATTGTACAACGTTGTCGATATCGTTTCATACTCTTGTCTACATCGTAGTAGACAATGTCGACACGATATTGTACAACATTGTCAATATCGTTTCATACTCTTGTCTACATCGTTGACATTGACGATATCGCGAAGTAGACAATGTCAACACGATAGTGTACAACGTTGTCGATATTGTTTCATACTCTTGTCTACATCGTTGACATTGCCGATATCGCTAACACATTACTCGTGTTTACATTGTTAATTTTGAAAACAACGATGTCGACATGGTGTTGTACTACTTTGTAGATATCCTTTCATCATTTTGTTTCTGCATGGTTGGCATTGCCGACATCGCGAAAAAGACAATGTCAAAACACTGTTTTACAACGTAATCTATAATGTCAACATTGGCAAAGATGAGGATGAGGAGGAGGAGTAGGTGGAGGAGGAGGAGGAGGAGGAGATTTGCAAACATTCAAAAACTGTCCAAATACGTTCTACTATTAAGAACATCGACACAGGCGTAATATAAATACATTACTTGAAATTGAAATTGATAAACTTCTTGTCTCTACATGGTTGGCATTGCCGACATCGTAGACGATGTCGTCACGATGTTGTCAACATCACGATGTGGGCGATGTCAACAATGTAGACAGGAAAGGGGGACGATGTAGACGATGTCGTCATGATGTTGTCAACATCGCGATATCGGCGATGTCAACGATGTAGACGATGTCGTCACGATGTTGTCAACATTACGATGTCGGCGATGTCAACGATGTAGACAGGACAGGGGGACGATGTAGACGATGTCGTCACGATGTCGGCGATGTCAACGATGAAGACAGGAAAGGGGACGATGTCGGCGATGTCAACGATGTAGACAGGAAAAGATGACGATGTAGACGATGTCGTCACGATGTTGTCAACATCACGATATCGGCGATGTCAACGATGTAGACAGAAAAGAGGACTATGTAGACAATGTTGCTAGCAGGTAAAAAAATCGTGAACGAAGTTGACAATATCGGCGATATCGTCACTACATCGTGCACTGGACATACCTCGTTTCTTACTGACAACAAATGTGTTGAATTTGGAGGTAGATTTTTGCAACAAATTGTCGGCATCCCTATGGGAACGAACTGTGCGCCTTTCCTTGCCGACTTCTCCTTATTTTCACATGAGTCGGAGTTCTTTCAGACACTTACCAAAAAAACAAGAAGATCAAAGAAGCCAGATCATTTAATTTCACATTCAGATATATTGATGATGTTCTTTCCATTAACAATCCAAACTTTTCTGATTGGGTTCCATTAATATATCCTCCAGAACTAAAGAAACAACAGACACGGCTTCTTCCGCCTACCCTCATTTTTAGACTTATACCTTGAATTTGATAGAAGAGGTCATCTCAGTACCAGAATCTATGACAAACGAGACGATTTTAATTTTGAAATTATAAATTTAAACCCAACTTAGCAGAAATATACCAACTTCACCTGTATATGGGATATATATTTCCTAACTTATTCGGTATTCAAGAGCTTGCATATGCTACTCAGACTTTATAAAACGTCACCAGTGTTTGAGCAGAAAGTTGATGAACCAGTAATGTCAAAAAAACGTCTCGTCCTTTTTCTTCAAAAGTTCATCGGAAGATACCAAGACCTTGTAGATAAATATTCCGTATCAACTTCACAAATAATACATGATGGTCTTGAAGTATAGATTCTAGGTACTGACGTTGTTTGTCATCTTAATTACGTGTTATAGTGTTCTTTTTATTTGTCTTTGCATATGTTTAACCTTTACTGTTTAGTCCATTTTTGGTTATATACTTTTGGCGTGGCTAGCAATTTATACATCCCGTCATTTTGTTATTGTGCTATGGTAGTTTTTGTATTCTTGTCTTTCATTTTTACTAATGTACTTTGTCTATAGAGTGTCTATATGCCATTTTGTTTTTACCAGGAACATATATTGTTAGATATACTGTTCCCAGTTTTTACCTATTATGTCTGTTTGTTTTTCAAACATTGTTGTCAATATAAGATCATATAATGGAATTCTATATGACTGTCATACAAGTGAGAGGTTTAGCTAGCTATAAAACCAGGTTTAATCCACCATTTTCTACACAAGGAAATATCTGTACCAAGTCATGAATATGACAATTGTTTTCCATTCGTTTGATGTGTTTGAGCCAGGGGCGGGTCAAGGCGAGGGCGTAATGGGCGTACGCCCCCCCTTTTCAAAAAAAAAATATATATATATATAAATTATACATGCTCCAAGTCGGGAACCGTTACATTAGTGCATTTCACAATTATTTTACGTTTTTTAGCAAAAAAAAAGGTGGAAATTTTTTTTGCTAAAAACATAAAATATGATAAATTGCCATATTCAATACAATATTAGGACTATTAGCAGAATATGATAGTTTTTTTCTTTTATTTTGAAAAGGGGGCGTACGCCCATTACGCCCTCACCTGGACCCGCCCCTGTATATCACTCAATGCAGTATATATGAATATAAACCTCGCCGTCTAAAAAAAACCTTTAAAATTCCCGCGAAATTTCTTCTTTTCTATGATTGTCTCCCTTTCAGTAGCAACGGAATTTGATTGGGTATTTAATAAACCGGAAAGCATGGCTGCTGTTGCAAATGCTGAAAATTCGTCTGATAGAAAAAAAATATAAGAATTGCCTGTTAATGCAATTATAAGGATTCAGTCTTAAAACTGGAGTAATGTCCTGCCCAAAACATATATAATGTCTGTTTGACATGAAAAAGTTACGGAAAAACGAAATCCCATAACATTCTACAACCACTTTTGTCAACAAAACACAAATGGACAATAGATTATTAATAACTTTGTGATGATTGTGCAGTTATATTTGTTTTAATGATCTTTTAAAAATGACAGACGTCCAACTAGAAGGGGTGGCCCCTTTATTGGATTCTAGTTCACTGAAGGTAGAAAATAGCACAAATAACAATCAAAATGGCTTGGAGACCGAAGTTGAAGAAGCTGAGGATGACACTCCATGTATTGATATCATTATAAACAATGTAGTGTGTACTTTTAGTACACGATGTCATTTGAACTTGAGAACTGTGGCAATGGAAGGTGCTAATGTTGAGTACAAAAGAGAACAGGGTGTATGTATTTACTTCCATGATGCAAAGTTCTACATATCTTTCAATTAATGCATTTTCCTGGGAAAATTTGAAGTCACAAAGCAAATATCATCACATCAGAATGTCCTATGATGCTTTTCCCCGCAGGGCAATTCATTCATAATACTGAAATTGGAAAGTCTTCTATTATAAACACATTGTAAAAATCATATCACATTGGGCATGTTGGGGCAAAGGGGATGGATTAACATTAACAAAGATCTGGCATTATCACCTAAGTCCTTACAGACTAAAAAAATTAGAGTAAAACAAAACTGAAGAACTGCAAACAGACGGGTATCACTATGTCTGACAAATTTGTAATGGAGTTCAATACATCTTTTTTTATCATGGTATATGGAATTAAAATACGGTATAAATATATGCATGTAGTTATAGTAATTATTCGAAATAAAATGTCAGAGTAAAGAAATTATTCTTGGAAAAAGAAAGGATGTGGAGTTAATTTGCATGTGACAACTGCTGGCATGTGACAAAAGATATCTTCTGGTGGGTTTGAACCCACCCTACTGAAAAATGGTCATTTTCAGTCTATTTTTCGATTTTAATACGACCTTGAGAGGTGAACATTAACTAAACTGTGTTTCTTTGTCATTCAAGTATTACCTTACAGTTACAGCAGTCTATCCATACTGACTGGAAGTAAATGTGGCTTGAGAATCTTGCTGGGGAATTATTATTGGCTAGCCAAGTATGCCTAAATCTGATGTTCAGTAGTTGTCGTTTGTTGATGTGGTTCATAAGTGTTTCTCGTTTCTCATTTTTATATAGTTTAGACCGTTGGTTTTCCCGTTTGAATGGTTTTACACTAGTAATTTTTGGGGCCCTTTATAGCTTACTGTTCGGTGTGAGCCTAGGCTCCGTGTTGAAGACCGTACTTTGACCTATAATGGTTTACATTTATAAATTTTGACTTGGATGGAGAGTTGTCTCATTGGCACTCATACCACATCTTCTTATATCTATCTACTAAATGTCCGTTTTTACCGATTTCTGACAAAACGGTGACCTAGATTTAACAGACCACATTTCTTTTGGACATATTATACCTCCTTGTGTTCCTGTACCATCTATGCATGTATTTATGATAATAGTTGATACCTACAGCCCATACCAGTAACGTAGTGGCCATAAAAAGACTCCCACCCCCACCTGATTTTGGCTACTTTTCACGTTTTTCCGATTTTGAACTCTAAAAAGGCCATTAAAGTTGCCATATTTTCATAATCACACATCTGAGAAGAGTTTATGGACCATGAATTGCATGGTTGAAGTCCCTGCTGTAAAGACAATTGAGATGGGGCAGTTCCAAAAAAGTATGGAGGGTCATACAGGCCATCAAAAAATGGTGGTCGCCATCACGACTACAGGCGGGATTGGGGGCGAAGGAGTTAAATGGTGTTGCAAACAGTTTTATCCTTCCTTTGACCTTTCTGGTTACCTACATTTAAGCAACAGCTTTTAATTTTTTTTGTGTTGACTGGATGTCAAGTTTCATTTTTGCTTTGTTGATTAACTGGCTTATAGAGCTGACAGTACTATAATTTATTTATTTATTTATTCATAATAAATAAATTGATATAGATTTTCAGACATCCTGATTTGATGAACTATATAAAATGTTAATGGAATATTTCAGATCAGACATCCTGATTTGATGAATTATATAAAATTTAAATGGAATATTTCAGATGTGCAATATGAGGATAAGGAGGCCATACACAACTGCCAGTATTTGGTCTTCGGGAAAGATAACTTGTACAGGTGCTACGAGGTAATGTAAGATTTGAGAGACAAGTATATACTGTTATGGTAAGGAGGAGTGATTAGGTTCACATGTATTTGGTAACAGTTAAACCAAATAGAGACAAAGACAGACAGGTAACACATGCATGTTAATGGACATCTGATGGATTATTGTGCACATGTACAATGTATAGGCATTTTTTTTATAAACTTGGACTTGGTAACTTACCAAAGACGGGGGGAGGGGCATTATATTTTAGGTCTGTACATGCCATACCTGCCAACCTCTGAAACCTTCAAAGAGGGAGATCTCCCTTCAGCTATGACAGCTGAGGGGGATATTTTGTGCGAACGACATTTTCAAGTTAAATCTATGACTTGTTTATTAATTCATCTACAAAACACCAATAAGAGTTAATAAATATACTTTATTTCTTCAATTCATGGTTATAATCTATACAAGGTGTGTTTTTTTTTTTTTTCCTTTTTCAATACCTCTGAGTCTCATAACTCATAATATTCCATATTTTGATTTTGTTGTGAGACCCACACTAAGCATGCTTTCAAACGTCGTACAGACCACCAGAAGAAACCGAAAAGTTGATTGAACATGATGTGCAAAATGAAGATTCATTGCCAAGTGTCAGTGAACTGGGTTGTAAAAATTTGAAATCTTTCATTCAGTCTGCTTGACATTTCGATTTGCAGTTATCTATTTCCTCTTTTTATACGACAGCAAAATTTTTTTGGGTTCGTATAATGCTATGATGTTGTCAACGTCATCGTCCGAAGACACATTTGGTTTCAGGACAATAACTTTAGTTAAAGTGAATAGATCTCTATGAAATTTTACAAGAAGGTTCAATACCACAAAAGGAAGGTTAGGATTGATTTTGGGGGTAATTTTACCAACAGTTTAGGAATTAGGATCCAAAAAGGAGCCAAAAACAAGCATTTTTGTAGTTTCCAGACAATAACTTGTGTGTAAGGGTATGGATCTCTCTGACATTGTACCACAAGGTTCCATATCACAAAGGGAAGGCTGGGATTGAGTTTGGGGGTAATTGCCCCCAACATGCAGGAATCAGGGGCAAAAAAGGGGCCAAAAACAAGCATATTCTAGTTTCTAGACAATAACTTGTGTTTAAGTGTATGGGTATCTCTAAAATTGTACTACAAGGTTCCATACTACAAAGGGAAGGCTGGGATTGAGTTTGGGGGGGGGGATTTTTTTTTCCAATTTTTTAAGGGTTTCATATTTTTTTTTCAAAATTTTTCAAATTTCATTAGATTTTTAATGTCTTTGACCTCATTTATTTTGTGTCAGAAACCTATATTATGTCAAAAATTTGATCACAATCCAAATTCAGACAGTATCAAGCTTGAATATTGTGTCCAAATTTGCCCAACTGTTCAGGGTTCGACCTCTGCGGTCGTATCAGGCTGCGCTCAGCAAAGCATTTTATTTACACTGCCAATTGGTCCAGACAAAGACCTCTATCTTGTTGGAGTTGACATAGCAGAAATGAATTTAGATTACTTATAAATCGAACATAAAAACTACTGACCAAAGTTTTCAAATGATCGCCGTCGGATTGTTTATTTATTTCTATTGACAGTAATGAAAAAGCCAGAGAATTACGAACGCGGGTCATTCCGGGTTAAAATATCTGAAAGCCAGAGATTTTATACTCCCACGTGAGAGTGGACTGGCAAGCGGGAGATTATGGAATTTCGCCGTTTGAGCTGGAGTCTGCCGCTCAAAACGGGAGGATTGGCAGGTGTGGTACATGCTGTAGTTCAGACACCTTTCTACATTGAATTACAAGTGGGGTAAACTTAGCATGATAACAGTGCATTCTTTTTCCATTGATAACCTATTTTAATGATTTGCATGGATGCAGATGCAATTTCATTGATATTATTGGAGAAAGCTTGCTTTTAAGCAAAAATGTGTATCTTTTCAATTTTCTTCTATTCATATCTTGTTTCAACCATAATATGATCAGCAATAAAAAATTTAATTCCTTATTCCTTAAGTAGCCCATAATATTGGCTTATTAGAGTATTATTTGTTCTAATGTTTATCTTTATGTATACCAATCAGATATTATTGATATATAATATAAATGATCCATTGCCAGTATCGGAAGGTAATTGAACTACCAAATATTAAACTCATATTTGTTAACATTTGAAAAAAGGAAATTTGTGCAGTAGATATTAATATATATCCTGTTTTAATTACAGTGAACCATATGCAAAAATTGCTGCCAGAAAATTTGCCAGACAATTACAAAGGATTGGTTTTGATGTCAAGTTTAGTAATTTTAAAGTTGTAAATGTACTAGGAACATGTTCTATGCCTTTTAAAATTAAAGTGGCAGATATGGCAAGAAAATATCCAAGAGAAGTTAGGTAAATATTTCCACTTCGTAATGCAAATTGATATGCAGATGTAACAGAGGTTTATATGAGCTATGGTTACTAACCATTTTGTGATGAAACGTTTATCACATTTTTAGAGAACTCCATTGACTTAGATTAAGTTTTACTTGAGCTGTTATAGGTAAATAATCTACAATTAATAAATTGCTTCATCGGAGTGTCCAACTAGGTAAATAAATAAGCCTTCCAGAGGGTCACACTTATAACATTGAAGCCAGATATAACTAATTATAGCAAGATTTGTCTGTTGTGTAAGGTTTGTCTCTCTTGTTGGTAGGTACCTAAATAACGTAATAGTGGGCCCTTTCATTAGACTACACTCCTCTACCCTCAGATTCTAGCTAGAACACTTGAGAACCCTTGCTTACACTTTTTCTGAATGGGGTTATAAAATGTTTTGGATGATACCTCATTTTGTACACTTTCACTTTTTGTCGCGCTTGAACTTTTGTTGTGGAAGGCGAGACAAAGTGTTGCAGTGGTCCAGCGACTTACAATTAATAAGGAATTTTCTGTGTTAAGTTTTCTACTTAAATCAGTTTGATAGGAACTACTTGTGATAGATCAATGATATTTTCTTTAAAGTTGCATTACTATCAGTACATATCAGTTTGACGACTATTTGGAGGCCCTGCTGAATTAATTAGCAATGTTGCTGTTCATCAGATTGTCTTTTTCTTAAATTTCTGCCGACATGCGAGAGATATCTCTGTGTCATCAGGTTGTTTAGGACACAAAAAAAAATGAAAACAACATGTATAAATTTCATGCATCCGAAACACTTTTTGTCAAGCCTGCAACATTTATGTCTCAAAAGCGAGACATAGCGATCCTAGATTCTGTCAGTGGAGTCAACATTTAGGTTCAGTCTGTGGTTAAAGTTTTTTTAGACATCAATAACTTTGTCAAACCTTCATGGAATTTTATGAAATTTGGACAGAAGCTTCTTTATGACCAACATACAGTATCCAGACCAAAATTTTGAAAATATTTATTTTCATTTTTCTGTATTTTACTGATAAATGGACTTAGTTTTTTATGCCCCCGCAACTAAAAGTTGGGGGGCATATTGTTTTACCCTTGTCTGTCCTGTTTGTCCGTCCGTCCCATTATGGGTATATAGTTATTCCAGATTACTCCTCCTACAGTTTGAATGCTAGGAAGTTTTCCTTTTGCTGGCTGTTTGTACATATATTGAAGGTGTGCATGTGGTCAGGGTTTTGATTTTTGTCGAGCCTGCGACTTTTGTCGCAAAAGTGAGACATAGCGATCCTACATTCTGTCGGAGGCGGCATCCACAAATATTCACTCTGTGGTTAAAATTTTTGAAATTTTAATAACTTTCTCAAACTATCCTGGATTCCTACCAAACTTGCACAGAAGCTAGTTTATGATCATAAGATAGTATCCAGAATTAATTTTTGTAAAAAAAAAAATCCTGTTTGTCAGTATTTTACTTAAAACTGGACTTAGTTTTTCTGACAGTTAGCATTACATTCACTCTGTGGTTAAAGTTTTCAAAATTTTAATAACTTTCTTAAACTATCCTGGATTTGTACCAAACTTGGACAAAAGCTTGTTTATGATCATAAGATAGTATCCAGAAGTAAATTTTGTAAAAAAAAAAATCCTGTTTATCCGTATTTTACTTATAAATGGACTTAGTTTTTCTGCCAGTTAACATTACATTCACTCTGTGGTTAATGTTTTAAAAATTTTAATAGCTTTCTTAAACTATCCTGGATTTGTACCAAACTTGGACAGAAGCTTGTTTATGACTAAAAGCTAGTATCTTGAAGGAAATTTTGTTAAAAAATTATTTTCTGTTTTTTCCGTATATTATTATTATAAATGGATTTAGTTTTTCTTCCAGTTAACATTACATACAGTCTGCAGTTAAAGTTTTTAAAACATTTTTTAGATTCATAAACCATCCTGGATTTTTACCAAACTTGGACAGAAGCTTCTTACAATCAAAAGATAGTATCTAGAGGAAAATTTTTAATAATTTTTTCCCAAATTTTGTTGAGCCTGCGACTAACAGCAAAAGTAGGTGAGACACTGGGTTCCGCGGAACCCTTACGAATTTTTTATTAATATTTGCTCTTTTGGGAGATAGTTGAACTTTGTCAGTTTTTGGAGTATTTACTTGCATAATAGGTGCGTAGCATTTCCAGATAACTCCTCCTACAGTTTGAATGCTGGGAAGTTTTCACTTTGCTGGCTGTTTGTACATATATTGAAGGTGTGCATGTGGTCAGGGTTTTGATTTTTATTAATATTTGCTCTTTTGGGAGATAGTTGAACTTTGACATTTTGAAGTATATACTTGCATAAGAGGTGCATGGCGTTTCCGGATAACTCCTCCTACAGTGAACCATAGACCTATGTTCTCCCATGCTCAACTTTGTGTATTTTAAAATAACACTTTGCATCTGCGGGAGCATCATTTGTGTCTCCCAGACACAATAATATCTCAAAGAAAGTCCTACATTGACTTTGTTATAATACAGTTACTTCAGAGTTGAGTGCAGGGGCATCGCTTTGTCTAGTTTTACACTTAAAACATTCAGATTCAGTCTTAGGTTAAAGTTTTTCAGTCATCAATTACTTTGTCAAACCTTCATGGAATTTTATGAAAGTTGGACAGAAGCTTGTTAATGACCAAAATACAGTATCCAGAGCAAAATTATGAAAAATCCTTATTTTCATTTTTCCGTATTTCCATATTTTACTGATAAATGGACTTAGTTTTTTACATTTAACAAGTAGATACAGTCTTGGGTTAAAGTTTGTTACACATCAAATACTTTGTCAAACCTTCATAGAATTTATGAAATTTTTTATGATCAAGAGATAATGTCTGAAGCAAACTTTTAAAATATATTTTCATTTTCAGTATTTTTCTGATACATGGACTTAGTTTTTACAGTTAACATTTTTTTTGTAATTTATTTTTATTTTATCTGAAAAAACACCAAGCATTGTGATACATAAATACATAGATAATTTATAATACATGTATTAATATTAAATTTTTCAATAACAGTCTAAAGTTAAAAAGTTAAAATGCTAATTTTATATTATCTATATGATAATTATCTACTAGATCATACTCATCATTTATCACTCTGGATTAGAGTACATGAATGTGTTGATAAAGTTAAATGATGGCATTAGCCTTCTCCTCTTGCCACATGCATCACTGTCAATACTATGATGTTGAACATGAGAGGTACCAGGAGAGGCCAGCAGAGATCATTAACAGATAAGGGTCAGACAGGACATGTTGGACAGAATCACAGAATAAATAACAACAGTAAATGACAACCTAAGTCAAGGGGAGATAATTCAAATACAATCAAGCAAAAACAAGTATATCACTATATATATAACAATATCAATAAACATTATAGATAGCACTTTTAAGATGCACACAAATCACTGTCCAGTTGTGATGTGCATCAACATATTATTAATTCTACATGAATTATTATAAAGCCTTAAGTGAGTACAAAAAAGAAAGATCTCTCCTCACATGTAAACTAAGTTTTTAATCAATTCCCATTTACTATCAAATTTCTCTCTTGCTTTAGGGGATCTGTAGAAGGAGGTAGATAATTTTTTCTATTTGGTAGAAATTTTAATCATAGCTATCGCCCCTGTAAGAGTCGGTAATGAAGTGTTAAAGCGACATGTATAAATGTAATACTTAATCAGAATAGTGAATAAGTTTAGGGAAACATCCCAAGACTCTGACCCAAGAACAATATTTCCGCATTAAATATTAAAGTTAGATTATTTTTAACTTGAAAAAGTGCTGCAATTTCTAACCATAAATTTCTAACTTGGGTACATTCCCAGAAAAGGTGACTTATACTTTCTTTAGTTTCATTACAGAAACTACTTAAGTTAGTTTCTTTTAACCCATATTTCTGCAATAATGCATTTGTAGCGAGAATTCTATGTAAACTCTTAAACTGGAACATACTAAATTTGTTGTTTTTAGTGCAACAAAAGGGTAAACTATAAATGAAATCCCAATTTTCTATATGAGTGCTTAGTTCTATACACATTTTGTCTTCTTGTTTTGTAGGACGTTCTGTATACATTGACAAGAATTTTTTATAAAAGAATTGACATGACTTTTTATTGTTTTTGATAAATTCAAATTTATCATTAGATATGTGCATAATTTTCTCTGAAGTAGTGATTAGATCTTTCCAGGCTTTTGGTATCATATGAAGTATAGAATGGTATTACAAGAAATTAATATTAAGATTATATTTTCTGCAGAATTCCTTTAAAGTCAAAAATTCACTGTTTTCATCAAGTAAATCACCTACATAGAAAATACCTGATTCAACCTACCTCTGGTAAAAGACAGTTTTTGTCTCGCTTGACGGAGTCAAAAAGCGAGACATAGGTATGCTGTTTCCGGTGTCGGCGGAAGGCGACAGCAGCGGCATCAACAGTGTATTAGTTTGTGATTAGGTCTAGTTTATGGTGAACCACTAGTGGTAGTGAAATGATATTTGGTATGCAGTTGTATTAGTATTGGTACATCTCATTACCATGGAGATTATTTGACCCCGCCCCCTCAGTTATGGTCTATTGACTTTGAAATTTTGCTTAGTTTACATGTATTAGTTTGTGTTTAGGTTTGTTTAAAGGGAACTACTTATGATAAGTCAATGGTATTTAGTATGCAGTTGTATTAGCATTGGCACATCTCATTTCCATGGAGATTTTTTTAGCCATGTACCTTCAGTCATGGTTCATTGACTTTGAATATTTACAAAACTTACGTGTTAAAGTGTTGCTATTTTAATTTCAACATTTGCATTATCGAAATAACAAAAAAGCGAGACATATCTCTGTGATAACAGTTTATATTATTTATTGTCAAACTCTTGTTTAGCCATATGGATTGTGTCATGATCCCTTCAGCAGTGTCATTAGTGACAGTGTTTAGGATATTCCAGTTTAGTAAAATATCTTTCCAAAAATTATTAAAATTTGTAGAAATCTTTTGGATACCATCAGGGGTCATCAACCATATTTTGTCTGCTCAGAATCTGTTGTATTGATCTATTAACAGTGTTTTCCATGGGGATATATTCAAGGGGTCTAAAAGTTTATTTATCCATGTCATCTTTAATGAATAACAAAAAGATCTTATATCTGGCATTTTCTACCCCTTTTCATATAACCTTATCATAACTTTTCTTTTAATCTTATCTGGTTTTCCTGACCACAAGAAACTAAAAAATATTTTAAGTTTTACCCTTGTCTGTCTGTATGTACGTATGTATGAACGTACATCCCAAAATTGGTTTCCGTTCTCTAACTTGAGTTTGCCTCAACCAAATGTTATGAAACTTATACACAATGCTTATTACCACAAAATACAAATCAAACATGAATTTTGGTGTCGTCACTTTAACCGTTCTAGAGTTATGCACCTTTATAAATGGAAAAATTGCAAAATTTTTAGTTTCCGTTCTCTAACTTAAGTTTGCCTCAACCAAATGTTATGAAACTTATACACAATGCTTATTACCACAAAATACAAATCAAACATGAATTTTGGTGTCGTCACTTTAACCGTTCTAGAGTTATGCCCCTTTATAAATGGAAAAATTGCAAAATTTTTAGTTTCAGTTCTCTCACTTAAGTTTGCCTCAACCAAATGTTATGAAACTTATACACAATGCTTATTACCACAAAACACAGATCAGGGTTGAATTTTGGTGGCGTCACTTTAACCGATCTAGAGTTATGCCCCTTTATAAATGGAAAAATTGCCAAATGTTTATTTTCTTCTAAATATCAAGTAATTTTTAAAATTGGAGTTATCTTCCTTTGTCCATGATTATAGTTGCATCAACTACAATCAATGCTTTATACAATGCAATGTTTAATTTTGACTTCCACTGATAAAACACAGATTAAGTTGAATTTGGGTAGTGTCACTTTAACCATTATTGAGTTATGCCCCTTTATAAATCGAAAAATTGCAAAAGTTTTAGTTTCCATTCTGTAAATTAAGTTTGCCCCAACCAAACATTATGAAACCTATACACAATATTCATAACCACAAAACTAAGATCAAGTACAAATTTTTTGTTTCCGTTTTCTAACTTTAGTTTGCCTCAACCAAATGTTATGAAACTTATACACAATGCTTATTACTACATAATACAGATTAAGTACGAAATTTGGTGGCAACACTTTTACCATTCTTCAGTTATGTCCCTTTATAAACATAAAAATTGCTGAATTTTTCGTTTCCGTTCTCTAACTTTAGTTTGTCTCAACCAAATGTTATAAAACTTATACACAACTGTTCTAGAGTTATGCATGTTTACAAATAGAAAAATTGCTGAATTTTTAGTTTCTGTTCTCTAATTAAGTTAGCCTCAACCAAATTTTATGAGACTTACACACAATGCTTATTACCACAAAACTCAGATCAATTTCAAATTTGGGTAGCGTCACTTTTACAGTTCTTCAGTTATGTCCCTTTATAACTATATGATATGCAAGCGGGGGCATCATCTGTGTCCACATGTGGACACAATCCACATTTATCTAAATTCTGTATTTTACTGATAAATGAACTCACTTTTTAAGTCAACATTACACTTTTACACTGAAAGCAGCAATGGTAGGAGAGACACAGGGTTCTGCGGAACCCCTTACTAATTTTCTGGATTTACCTTCATCAGGAATGCTCAAAGCCGAATATTTGAAAGCCAAGATTGTATAAGAACTGAAACAGTTGAAGAGCTATATAACCAAAAAGGACTTAAAAAAAATAGCCAAATCCATATAATGCCAACTTTGCCTGAGGGAGTTGAAAACTTAGCTTCTTAATTATTTCAAAATTTATAAACGGACAATTTTAGAAAGGTTTGTTATAATGTCAGTACTGACTACTGAGCTGATGATACCTGCGGGAACTGATAGTTCACCAGCAGAGGTATCGACCCAATGCTGAAAAGAATGAAGACAACACGTACCGGTAATAAAATTTCATGGGTCTGAAGTTCTTTTCTTGATTTAGCACACCTCTTTCTTTATTGAAATTGTATGCTCCTTTATAATTGCTCCTTCATAATATTTGTGAGAAAATCCCCCAAAGTTGAAAATCATAAAGAAGTTTTAGCGTTCCCATGTTGTTGAAGAATTTATGATCCCTTTGGGAGCATTTTAAACAGTTTGCTGTCAAGTAAATCCTGAATGTTATCTAAACCTTTCTAAAGAGGTTCTGTGTAGGAACATGCCATAGATGTTTTTCTCTAAAATTGTCATGTTACATTCAAAACTGTATGGTTAGTAGACATGATGGAGAGAAAAAAAAGACATATAAATGTTAGTGATAGGTTGAAAGCTCTCTGTTTGTGACAAAGCATATACATTAGCCATTGATAAAGTGTAAATGCATATACTTTGGATTCAATAATTTTTATACGACGGCAAAAAAATTTTGCGATCGTATATTGGTATGACGTTGGCGGCGTCGTCGTCGTTGTCCGAAGACACGTTGGTTTTCGCACTCTAACTTTAGTTAAAGTCAATGGATCTCTATGAAATTTTACCATAAGGTTTAATACCACAAAAGGAAGGTTGGGATTGATTTTGAGGGTTATGGTACCAACAGTAACTTTCAGACATAACTTGTGTGTTAGTGTATGGATCTCTCTGACATTGTACCACAAGGTTCCATATCACAAAGGGAATGCTGGGATTGATTTTGAGGGTAATTGCCTCCAAATTTTAGGAATTAGGGGCCAAAAAACAAGCATTTTTCTAGTTTCATGACAATTATCTTGTGTGTAAGTGTATGGATCTTTCTGAAATTGTACTACAAGGTTCCATATCACAAAAGGAAAGCTGGAATTGAGTTTGGGGGTAATTGCCCAAAACGTTTTGGAATAAGGGGCCAAAAATAAGCATTTTTCTAGTTTTCAGACAATAACTTGTGTTCAAGTGTATGGATCTCTCTGAAATTGTACTGCAAGGTACCATACCACAAAGGGAAGGCTGGGATTGATTTTGGGGGTAATTGCCTCAAAATTGTAAAAATTAGGGCCAAAAGGGAAAAAAACAAGCATTTTTCTAGTTTCAGGACAATAACTTGTGTGTAAGTGTATGGATCTTTATGAAATTGTACTACAAGGTTCCATATCACAAAGGGAAAGCTGGAATTGAGTTTGGGGGTAATTGCCCTTAACGTTTAGGAATTTGGGGCCAAAAAACAAGCATTTTTCTAGTTTCCAGACAATAACTTGTGTTCAAGTGTACGGATCTCTCTGAAATTGTACTACAAGGTACCACACCACAAAGGGAAGGCTGGGATTGAGTTTGGGGGTGATGAATCATAAGGGGGTTCAAAAAATTTGAGGGGAATTTTTTCTTTAAAATTTTCCATTTTAAATTGGTTATTTCTGATTTATATATTAAAGCAAATAATAATGATATGGTTTGAATAAGTAAATTAAAAATTTTAAAGTTCTTAGACCACATTCATTCTGTGTCAGAAACCTATGCTGTGTCAAATATTTAATCACAATCCAAATTCAGTGCTGTATCAAGCTTGAATGTTGTGTCCATACTTGCCCCAACTGTTCAGGGTTCGACCTCTGCGGTCGTATCAAGCTGTGCCCAGCGGAGCATTTTATTGTGTATTTGTCTGCATACAAGCCTATAGGAAATTTGTACTTTATTGAACTTTTAAACTCTTGGTTTACCACGTAATCCACAAAAATTGGTATTCCACGAATAATACTGAATCCACAGTATATCCACAGTACTGTTGCTTACAAATTCTGTTTGTTGTTACAAGTATAGATCAGTTAATTTAAAATTGAGTTGATGTTTAACATACAACTTGGGTAAACAAAAACAAACAACATACCTATATGTTGTAAATCATGATATAGTATTCAGAATCTACCACAAAGTAAGCATAGAATTAGTTCGATACAAACAAATAAATCCTTCCCAACTAGATGTTTAGTTAATCCCTCCCAACACAATGTTTAGTTATAGACACATTGCCACAGACATTTTGCATTTGTCAAACACTTCAGAGCATTTCCGACACGATTGGAAGTAGTACTTTTGGCAAAGGGAAGCCAGTGGAAATGGTATGGAATTGCCAGAAAAGTGTGATCCAAATTCAGAAATATTAATATAAATATATACACTGACAACATCCTAACACACACATTTATACACATTATTTTTTTAAACCTTTTACCACACATTTTTGTTTTATTTATACATTTAACATACACTTGCTGGTACAACTTACTATCTATGGAAACCATTATGAATTGTGACGTCATACTTGAGTTACCTGAATTCAGTATTTCAGGAAGAAAAATTCTTATTGTATTTATTCTGATGATGCCAGCTAAAACCTTGAAACAAATTGATCTGAAATAGATAATACATTGTGTACCTGTATTCTTTTGAAGTGTTGTGTCCTTATTTATAATGTCTATATATATATAAATATGTAATTGCGAATTTTCAGTTATGAACCAGAACTGCATCCTGGGGCAACATACAGAATAAAAGAACCAAAGGCCACTCTGAAAATCTTTACTACTGGAAGTATAACCGTTACAGGTATGTATACTCCACTCCTTATTTCATGGTTTTTAAACTGAAACCCAAATTAAAAAAAATTTTAAATTCAAAAAGTTATTTAAAAGATTTTTAATTTTGATGGAAGGTATAGGTAGAATAGATTATGGAAGGATCTGAGAAGCTATGTATTCATGTACATAAGTCATTAAAACGTTGGCAAATACAAATGCACCACAAATAGACCTTTCATAATAGACATAATAACATGCTGGCAAATGAACAATACTGTTCCATTTTACCATCCAAAACACCTATTTTACCATCCATAACATTTATTTTACCATCCATAACACCTATTTTACCATCCATAACACCTATTTTACCATCCATAACATTTATTTTACCATCCATTACATCTATTTTACCATCCAAAACACCATTATGTCTGATATAGATTGTGTTTGTATATTGTCGTGAAAAGTTCAGTTGCTGAAATTTTAATCTTTATCCTAGAAATACTGTGAAACCATGTACACAGATGTAACTTTCATATAATTAGAACTTGGACTATAAGTAAAAAATCCTATATATGCCTGGTAAGCATATGTTGCAAAAAGTTGGGAAACAAAATAGTTTAAATAACTTGTCACAAATTGTAGTGTTTTAGGTTAATAAGAATTATATTTGTTTAGTACAAACAACTCCACACTAATTGGATTACCAATTCTTACATTTCACTCTGAGTGTTTATGGTGAAATTTCATGTGTGATCAATGTTACAGTTGGTCCAATCACAAGTATTTAGGTTATAGGGATATTAGATACCACATATTATGATTGATCTAGACTTGAAAACTGTTAGTAAGCTCAAATGTATTCCTGGGCTACAAAGCTGAAGGCAGACTAATCCAGGAACTGAAAAATTCCTTCAGAAGATTACTAGATAGTATGTTCCAAGTCATATACCGTAGTCATACATTTTGGAGAAATGACGCTATCAGTGGCATGTTTCGATACCATTGACCAGAACTAACGGAAGTTGATTATGCCTCCGCCTACCGCACTCGGTTTCATATTTACTATTTTACATACTAACTGGAATCTGCTTGTAGTCGAACGGAACCAGTTTACATACTTTATTTTATATACCAAAAGATATCTTGACCTGTCCATATGTTTTTGTTATTAAATGGTATTTGGAGCTATCCCTTTGTTATATTTTTCATATTTATTCGAGCTTTCACTTTTATGCACATGTCTTACAATTGTAAACAATCGGTATGTATACATGATAAATAGATCGGTTTTGTTATGGTGTTGGACTTTTACCCTCCAATGATCAGCAATCGCTAGACAAAATAGTTCTCCTAAATAATGTCAGCCTTTCATGCCATTTCAACTTTACAATCATTAAAAAGTAAAAATCGGAATCATTTTGATATCCATTGGATAGAAACTGGTCTTTATCCAGATTTAAATAATCGGAAATTAGTAATATGGTTATACCCGCGGTGCGTATGAATCTTTGTTTACAAAGTTATAGCAGCAGAGTCTGTAACTGTATCATAATTAATTAACTACACTGTTATTGTACTTAATATGATGAAAACTGCATATGCAATATAGGATGTCAACTCGGCCAATACAGATTTTTTTCCGTATTGGCGAGTTCTGATCCGACCAAAACAGGATATCAGAACATCTCTAGTTTTTAGATCGCAAGTTACGATAAACTCAAACTGAAAGTAAACAGTTGTTTGTACGACGCAGTTTTTATTTACACACCATAAACAAGCTGAAACGTTCAGTATGGCATATATTTTAGGTTAAAGACGGTCCCATTCATTTGAAAAGCATTTTGAAAGTAGACGATGGAATTATTTCAGGTTTGGGGAACGAGTAAATTATCACAAAGTTCATTTCTTGACGACCTCATAATTTCATCATGTCGATGGTACAAATCGATTTTTACTGTTTACTTTCGCTTCTCATGTTTTGTAAACGGTCTTTTATTTTTAAACCCTAACCAGGCATATGCATTCTGTAATTGCGCAAATCTTCGTTCTTTGGTCAATTGGCTTATGCCAAGTTATGGATAGTTGTATCAATTTCAACTCTTACATTATTTTTTTTAAAATATATTTGCATTACACATGCGATGGCAGTACCTTTCCAATTACTATTTATGTGTTGTGTCTAAATTAAAGTTGTAACACTTTATAGTGACTGGAAAGGGTAGAAAATTCATCAGATGAGAAAAGGCTGAAGATACATGGAAACGGCACCAAATCATTAGATATTGCATCTTATAAAAGAAACTGAGATTTGGATAGTTCCACTTCAAGGTAAAATGTTTATCTCTTGTGAAATGAAATAAAAAATATTGTAGCACTGTAGTTAATCAATAAAGATACTATTACATGTATTTATGTATTGGCCTTATTGTTGGTCCTCAGCCAGCAGTATTGGCCTTGACCGCCTCAGACCAATACACCAAGACATGGACCAATAACAAAGACAATACAGAAGTACTTACGCAATAATATTATAGAATGACAGTATGGTTCAATAGCGGAATCAGTCCCTCAACTACTTTTTACATAAATATTAACTTCTGGCTTCAACTCCTTGTTCGTCTTGTCTGGAGATCTTGTTGTAGTTCCAGTTAGGCAAGCATTTTAGAGACGTATCCGTCCATCCTCTCTTGACTTGTAATTTCTGGTGATAGATTTTGCCGCTTGACGTTGTATCCTTTCAAGCTTGTTTTTTTTGTTACCGTATAGGGGTCCCATACTATGGCTCCATATTAAATTGTAAGATCCATTCCTAAAGGTCTAGATCATTGTTCTAATCTGACACAAATTTCAATAACTGGAATGCTACCCAAGTTGAATATATGGTGACCTACTAGAACAGCATTATCACTATTGAAATTGTGTTTAATACCATGATTGTTCAATGTCATTAACTTAAATGGAAACAGACATTTGACCTGAAAGGTGGTGTGGAGTGCAAAATCAAAACTAACTGACTATGATATATGGTTAAAGAATGAATATTAATTACATGGGTCAACATGGTCAAGGGCAGTGTTGTTATGAAATAACAATATGGCAGAGAAGTGGTTTCAAGTTTCATATAAAGCGACCTGACTGACATGAAATAAAAATCAAAGGAGTATCCCCATTTGTCTAATCTTCAAGGTGAAATAAAACTAGTAAAACAATATTATACTATTGTCTAAATCTACAGAAATATAATTTGCTTCAAGTAACAGAAATAACTAGGTCACTAGTAACTTATTTAATGAGTATGTGGGGTATAAGAGCTTGATAACAACAGGCTCTTCATAATCATTGGTTTGAAAAGGATACTAGTAGTCTATTTTCTTGATTTAGAAAAATGTAATTGCAAGACAAAATCACATTACTTACAATACTTTAGATCATTCAGGTAGTCTTTATTTATATGTACAAAAGAACAGCCAGTAGTCATTGGATATTGTAAATCATTCAAATAGTCTTGACCTATTTATTAGTACAAAAGAACAGCTAGTAGTCATTGGATATTGTAGATCATTCTGGTAGTCTTGACCTATTTATTTATAGAAAAAAACAGCCAGTAGTCATTGGATACTGTAGATCATTCAGGTAGTCTTGACCTATACATTTGTACTAAAAAAACAGCCAGTTGTCATCTTCACATAACACACACATATACGAATATCAATTATATGCTTACGAGACATGTTGGAATGTTAACTAATTACGGTATGTGAAAATCAAGACTTGCATAAAAAATATCACAATATTAGAGACAGTGGCGTCATTTTTCCTCAGAGCTTTCAGCTCTTTGATTTAATTCCTCATTAATCAGCAACAGTCTGCTTTCCATTTTACCTTAAATAGTCTAAAATCTCTGGGATCAAGGCTGCTCATGGAAAATAAGGAGTGGATTATATAAAGTATCTTTTGGAAAATGTTTTAACAGATTTTTATGAATTTTTGTCTCACCTGCGACTTTGGTCGCAGTATGCAAGACATAGGTATTACTATCTGGTGGCGGCGGCAGTGTAAACTAATTGTATAAAGCTTTATATTTCAGAAGGTAGAAGACCTGGATGCTTCATACCTTGTATACAGATACCTTATGTTACGAAGTTTCCGTCTGTCATATGCCCATTGTCCTTGACCTCATTTTCATGGTTCAGTGACTGCTTGAAAAAAATTAGTTTTTTGTCATGTGAATTTCTCACTTATTATGAGTAATAGGATAACTATATTTGGTATATGGGTTCCTTGCAATGTCTACATGTCCGTCAGACAGGGTTAACCTGACCTCGACCTCAATTCATGGATCAGTGATCAAGGTTAAAGTTACGTGATTAGGTCCGTTTCTCAGATACTACAAGCAGCAGGTCAACTATATGTAGTGTATGGAATGATTGTAAGGGGTGCATGTCAGACTGGCAGGTTTCATCTGACTTTGACCTCATTTTCATGGTTCATTGGTCATTGTTAATGCTTTGTGTTTTGGTCTGTTTTTCAAGTACTGTAAGCAATAGGTCAACTATATTTGGTGTATGGAATGATTGTAAGGTGTACATGTCTGTCTAGCTGGTGTCGTCTGACCTTGACCTCATTTTAATGGTTCATTGGTCAAATGTTAAGTTTTAGTGTTTTGGTCTGTTTTTCAAGTACTATAAGCAACAGGTCAACTATATTTGGTTTATGGAATGATCGTAAGGTGTACATGTCTGTCTAGCCAGTGTCAACTGACCTTGACCTCATTTTCATGGTTCTTTGGTCAATGTTAAGTTTTTGTATTTTGGTTTGTTTTTCAAATACTAATAGCAATAGGTCAACTATAATTGGTGTATGGAATGATTTTAAGGTGTACATGTCTGTCTAGCCAGTATCATCTGACCTTGACCTCATTTCTATGGTTCATATATGTTCAAAGACCTCGCCCGTAATTATAAATTATGTAATTCATTGACCGCTCCCAACATGTGTAACTTGAAGGCATATTTTAGCGGCGATCGATATCTTTCAAAATTACTTTATTTTTATCAATAGTACCGCTAAAGTCGACGCTAGGGGCCGTCTTGACCTTGTTGTAGGGTATGAATGATTTGTTCATTGTTGAAGACCCTACATCAACTGTCAAGATGAAGAACAGGAATAAAAGCCCTGTTCATTGATAATTTTCTATGTTTTTGGAAAATGACGCTATCAGCGGCATGTTTCCGATACCATTGACCAGAACTTACGGAAGTCCATTATATTTCTCCGCCTTCCGCACTCGGTTTCATATTTACTATTTTACATACTAACTGGAATCTGCTTGTATTACGCTACACTCGAACAAAGTTTTGTAGTCGGACAGGAACCAGTTTAATACTTTATTTTATTTACCAAAAAAATATCTTGACCTGTCCATATGTTTTTTATTATTAAATGGTATTTGGAGCTATCCCTTTGTTATATTTTTCATATTTATTCGAGCTTTCACTTTTTTGCACATGTCTTACAATCGTAAACAATCGGTATGTATAAATAGATCCGTTTTGTTATGGTGTTGGACTTTTTACACGCCAATGGACAAAATAGTTCTCCTAAATAATGTCAGCCTTTCATGCCATTTCAACTTTACAATCATTAAAAGGTAATAATCGGAACCTTTTGATATCCATTGGATAGATACTGGTCTATATCCAGATTTACGAAGATTTTAATAATCGGAAATTAGTAATACGGTTATACCCACGTGGTGCGTATGAATCTTTGTTTACAAAGTTACAGCAGCAGAGTCTGTAACTGTATCATTATTAATTAACTACACTGTTATTGTGCTTAATATGATGCAAACTGCCTATGCAATATAAGGTGTCAACTCGCCAATATAGATTTTTTCTGTATTGGCGAGTTCTGATCCGCCAAAACAGGATTTGGAACGTCTCTAGTTTTTAGATCGTAAGTCACGATAAACACAAACTGAAAGTAAACAGTTGTTTATAAGACGCAGTTTTTATTTACTCGCCATAAACAAGCTGAAACGTTCAGTATGGCACATATTTTAGGCTAAAGACGGTCCCATTCATTTAAAAAGCATTTTGAAAGCAGACGATGGAATTATTTCAGGTTTGGGGAAGGAGTAAATTATTACAAAGTTCATTTCTTGACGACCTCATAATATTTCACGATGTCGATGGTGCAAATCGATTTTTACTGTTTACTTTCGCTTCTAATGTTTTGTAAACGGTCTTTTATTTTTAAACCCGATCCAGACATATGCATTCTGTAATTGTGCAAATCTTCGTTCTTTGGTCATTTGGCTTATGGATAGTTGTATCAATTTCAACTCTTACATTATTTTTTTTAAAATACATTTGCATTACACATGCAATGGCAGTACCTTTCCAATTACTATTTATGTGTTGTGTCTAAATTTAAGTTGTAACACTTTATAGTGACTGGAAAGGGTAGAAAAGTCATCAGATGAGAAAAGGCTGAAGATACATGGAAACGGCACCAGATCATTAGATATTGCATCTTAAAAAAGAAACTGAGATTTGGATAGTTCCACTTCAAGGTCAAAATGTTTATCTCTTGTGAAATGAAATAAAAAAATATTGTAACACTGTAGTTAATTAATAAAGATACTATTACGTGTATTTCCAGATTGACCTTGTTATTGGTCCTCGGCCAGCTGTATTGGACTTCGGCTTCGCCTCAGGCCAATACACCAAGCCTCGGACCAATAAAAAGGCCAATACAGAAATACTTACGTAATAATATTATAGAATGACAGTATGGTTCAATAGCGGGAATCAGCCCCTCAACTACTTTTTAGATAAATATCAACTTCTGGCTTCAACGCCTTGTTCGTCTTGTCAGGAGATCTTGTTGTAGTTCCAGTTTGGCAAGCATTTTGGAGACGTATCCCGTCCGTCCGTCCTCTTTTGACTTGTAATCTCTGGTGATAAATTTTGCCGCTTAACGTTGTATCCTTTCAAGCTTGTTTATTTTTGTTACCATGTACATGTAGGGGTCCCATACTATATGGCTCCATATAAAATTATAAGATCCATTCCTAAAGGTCTAGATCATTGTTCTAATCTGACACAAATTTCAATAACTGGAATGCTACCCAAGTTGAATATATGGTGACCTACGAGAACAGCATTATCACTAATGAAATTGTGTTTAATACCATGATGGTTCAATATCATTAACTTAAATGGAGACAGACATTTGACCTGAAAGATGGTGTTGGAGTGCAAAATCAAAAACTAACTGACTATGATATATGGTTAAAGAATGAATATCAATTACATGGGTGAACATGGTCAAGGGCAGAGTTGTTATAAAATAACAATATGGCAGAGAAGTGGTTTCAAGTTTCATATAAAGCGACCTGACTGACATGAAATAAAAATCAAAGGAGTATCCCTGTTTGTCTAATCTTCAAGGTGAAATAAAACTTGTAAAACTCTACAGAAATATAATTTGCTTCAAGTAACAGAAATAACTAGGTCACTAGTAACTTATTTAATGAGTATGTGGGGTATAAGAGCTTGCTTACAACAGGCTCTTCATAATCATTTGGTTTGAAAAGGATACTAGTAGTCTGTATTCTTGATTTAGAAAAATGTAATTGCAAGAAAAAAATCACATTACTTAGAATACTTTAGATCATTCAGGTAGTCTTTATTTATATGTACAAAAGAACAGCCAGTAGTCATTGGATATTGTAGATCATTCAAATAGTCTTGACCTATTTATTAGTACAAAAGAACAGCCAGTAGTCATTGCATATTGTAGATCATTCCGGTAGTCTTGACCTATTTAATTATATAAAAAAACAGCCAGTAGTCATTGGATACTGTAGATCATTCAGGTAGTCTTGACCTATTCATTTGTACTAAAAAAAACAGCTTGTTGTCGTCTTCACTTAACACACACACATATACGAATATCAATTATAATTATGCTTACGAGACATGTTGCAATGTTAAACTAATTACGGTATGTGAAAATCAAGACTTGCATAAAAATATCACAATATTAGAGACAGTGGCGTCATTTTTCCTCAGAGCTTTCAGCCCTTTGATTTATGTATTGTGTGAGATTTTGTCCCATGTACATTTACTCCATATCCTTTCATTTTCTATTCATTGGTTAACATTAAATTTTTGTGTTTTGGTCAGTTTTTCAATTAGCATAAGCAATGGATCAACTATATTTGGTGTATGGAATAATTTTAAGGTGTTCATGTCTGTGTGACAGTTTTTATTTGACCTTGCCCCCTTTGTCATGGATCTTTAGAAATGTTAAGTTTATGTGATACTTGTAGTAAAACCTTTATCTTTAAGTATTTCAACATAAAATCAATGGTCAGTAAAACAGGCGAGACATTTCAGCGTGTGCACTCTTGTTTATACAATGTTTTGTTCTATTATGAAGACAAAATACCTATCAATTCTGTATGGTTCCAGAGTTATAAGGCTTTTTGATAAAATTTGAATAATTGAAACATATCTCGTGATAGCTCAAACTTCCTTAATGGAATATTTACAAAATTTTACTCCATAGAGTTAAGATCCTTTTCAATTCTAACGATTCATAATTTAGTTCTTACAAAGTAGGGGGAATTGTATTGCTAAAAGTTGGAAGTTTACAACGTAAATACTTCAGTATGTATAGAGAATGGCAGCCTTTTCATTGAAAATTTTAATTTTATTTCAGCTCCATGTGTTGACAATGTCCAGTCTGCTATTGAACATATTTTTCCTTTGGTAGCTGAGTTTAAAGCAGTTAAAAGTGAAGTTAATGCTGAGCTTCTGATGAAAGAAGCCAGATTTATTCAGAAACACAGGGTGATCAAACCCAAACGTCCAATCACTAAATTTGAAGAAGACTTAGAGTATGAAGATTCAAGTGATGAAGATTTTGATAGTGAGGAAGATCAGGATTAAAAATTTGAAATGCATTTATGAAAATAGAGGTCAATCAGATTTGTTGCTTTTTTATTCAATATACATGTACAAAGAAACTGGCATTACTGATTTGAAAAAAAGCAGTTCACTAAATTAAAAAGTTGATTGATTATACATGTGTATATTTGATATTGTTCAATTGTGGGTGTTTGTTAATGTTGGATATTTTGTGTCATATACCACTGCAATAATATATACAAACCTTCAAATCTATGAACTGTTATGAGGGAGATCTACCTCATGGGAAATAATTTGCTGCCAGACTTTTTTCATGTTTGATATTTTTAAAAAGTCATTTAGTTTCATGAAGGAATAACTAGTTTCATATATTTCAAGATTGACAAATTTGGCTGTCAAATCTTTGTTCTTGCGACCACTTTTTATTTGGGGATGAATCTGGAGAGAACCACTGTCAGACCTTCGACAGGAAGACTAGCAATCCTAGTAAATTAAGATTAGAGTCAAACTCCTTTACATCAAATGGCTTTTGTTTCCTTTTGTTATGTAAATTGAGTTTTATAGTCTGCGATTATTTAAAAAAAAAATGATATAAACTCAAAGCTCATAAAATTATCTTTAACAAAGAGTTTAAATTTTTGAACATTTCATTTGTTTAAATTCCAGGGTCTTTATAAATGGTAGAGATTCCTAGACTTGTTACCACTTTATGAAAGGCTATGTTCTCTATAGATGTAATTTGATACTTGGTTGACATAGATTGTCCAATAAACAGGATTCCATACGGCAGTGAATTATTAAATTGGGTAATTACTACCATTTTAATATTACAAGTTATCACTGCATAGTATTTATAATAGTATATTTTTTGTATGAGATTTTTGTCTAGGAATTGTAATATGTTTGGTAGATGATAGGCTTCTTTTTATAAAAATAATGGGTATTAATAGCACACATCAAATTACATTGTTGGTATCATACATTACATTACATTGTAAGTATCATGCATTACATTACATTGTTGGTATCATGCATTACATTACATTGTTGGTATCATGCATTACATTACATTGTAAGTATCATGCATTACATTACATTGTTGGTATCCTGCATTACATTACATTGTTGGTATCATGCATTACATTACATTATTGGTATCATGCATTACATTACATTGTGAATCCTGCATCACATAACATTGTAGGTCATGCATCACATTGAATTGTTGGTATCATTGTATTTATGAGGCTCAATTAAGGGGGGAGCTTGTTAATTACAAACCTTAAATATTTTGTCATTGTAATCATATAGTATAAAACATTCTTTTCCTAATTGCTTGTTATCAGGAACTGTTAACAAAAAAACAATCCTTTTTGGATACCTTAATATCAGAAATGATAATTACAGTAATCAAAAAATATTTCTTCTCAAAAAAGCTTGATATCACTATCAAAAACTGGTAGACTATTCCAAAATTAATCCTGGTGTGAGAATGGGAGGCACTCAGATTGATTAATTGTGGTTGGTTGTATTTTTGTCAGAATTTTGAAAGTATTATTAGTAAAATGAAAGAGTATTCTATGGGTGGTTGGGTTCTAATAAAGTGCCTCCCATGTGACGCCCCATGTGTTTAATTCTGGAACGGCCCTAATAAAAAAAAAGTGCCAAATTCAATGCCTTGTATTAATCAAAAAATTAAATCTGATAATATCATCATAATATGATTTGTTTACTGTTGTCAGTTAAAGATAAACTCCACCAAGGGCCTTATTTAATCATGTGGCATTATTGCTTTTGGCTATTCCATTATATTGATGAAATCATTCTCTCACTAACCTGATGTTTGAGTTTATATTACACAGAAACAAGTTTATGATATACTGTTTTCCTACTTTTGCAAAGTAAATCCAATTTAACTGAAGTCATTGCATTACTTTTTTGGTTGCATTCTTGTCTGTTTAGTGATCTTTTGGTTTTTCATGGTTCAGGTGCAGTCATAAAATAATCTGTAACCACTACTACATCTTGCACATCATAGTGGATTAATCACAAGTAATGAAGTGATGTGAATTACTGTGTGTCTCACTTAACTACACATGTAATTCAGTGCTACATCTCACACATCATAGTGGATTAATCACAAGTAATTTAGTGATGTGAATTACTGTGAATACACTTAACTACACATGTAATTCAGTGCTACATCTCACACATCATAGTGGATTAATCACAAGTAATTTAGTGATGTGAATTACTGTGTGTCTCACTTAACTGCACATGTAATTCAGTGCTACATCTCACACATCATTGTGAATTAATGTGTGTCTCACTTAACTACACAGGTAATTCAGTGCTACATCTCCCACATCATTGTGAATTAATCACAAGTAATGTAGTGATGTGAATTACTGTGTGCTTCACTTAACTTATTTATTAAGTCTGGGAACCATTTCAAAAGATAGAAAACCTTTAATGACTCAGAATAAAACATGCACTTCACTTGTGTTGTGACATCATTTACAATTATGCCAGTGTTTCCAAACTTTTATATTTTCCAGATTTGTCTTTTTTTTTTAAATGTTGGTTAATTGACAGTAATTGATCTGATGTATTTTTCAAGGTAAACAAAGTCCTTCTTTTTCCTATTACAAGCACATTTTTGGTCAAAAATATATCAGAAGTAAATACTGTATTAGATACCCACTCATGTCAGGGTTATTGGATGGCAGACAGGTGATGTTTACCTCTTTACCTCAAAATTAACAGGTAAATTGATTCTCATGTTTGAGTGGTTTCACAACAAAATAAGTTTAGAAAAATTCCTTGATATTTTTATGCCCCACCTACGATAGTAGAGGGGCATTATGTTTTTCGGTCTGTGCATCTGTTCGTTCGTCCGTCCGTCCGTCTGTCCTGCTTCAGGTTAAAGTTTTTGGTCAAGGTAGTTTTTGATGAAGTTGAAGTCCAATCAACTTGAAACTTAGTACACATGTTCCCTATGGTATATTGTATTGCCAAATTAGAGTTTTGACCCCAATTTCATGGTCCACTGAACATAGAAAATGATAGTGCGAGTGGGGCATCCGTGTACTATGGACACATTCTTGTTTTTATATGCTGTATGAGTTAAGAAATATTCACTTAATTTACTAGCTAAGTATATGAGGAAGAAAGTAACCTCAGATCTAAATGTTATAATTATTTTAATTGTACAGATACAAAAAATCAGGTTGTACATTTTGCAAACGTAACTATGCAAAAAATGGTAATATTTATTTATACCTAGCAATTGAAATGCTAAAGAAGTATTATCTTACTGTTTCATAGATCTGCAATGTAATTTGACACAAATTTTGTAAACAATCACTTCATTTAAGAATCAGGCTGCATAATTATTCTTTTAGGTCCAACAAATATCTTTAGACATGTGCTTTGTGAATGAAATAACATATAAAGGAGATAAGTCATTTGCATTGAAATAGACTATATATAAAATTTGATATTTTCTGGTCCCCCCTCCCTATAAAAAAGATGGATTAGGACTATATCAGCTTATTGTGTACACATTAAAGTTGAATTGAAAAATCTTTAAATTTAAAATGTGTCTTTTTACTTTCCTGATTCTTACATGGAGTACTATTTCTATTTTTCAGTTGTTTAGTAACAATAGGCTGTTTAGAGTATCTGACAACATGTATGAATGTTTTATGTATGTTTACATAGTTGTTGTCTGAGGAGGAATGTTTTTATGTACGACCATTTTGGAGTCTTCATTTTGTATGGAATAAAAACAATTTCCATGATGATGTTTGTTATATGTGTAGAAGTTTTAAAAAAAATGAAAAAACTTATGTACCCTTTCATAACAGTTATTGCCTTTAAACAATGAATTTAACTCATTTTTGGCTTTAATCTTAAAATCGACAATAGGCAGAACAGCATAAATGATCTGCTTAACAAGATCTACAAATAATTCAACATGGCAGAAATCATCAGTTAACTCCTCATAGCAGTTCTTGCCCATCAAAGGTGAATTTGAATAATTGTCTCACCTCATAAGTCCAAAAAGGAGGCTAAGGAATTCTGTTTCCGGCAGCATCAGGATCAGAGTCAACAAATGAGTTTGTGATTAGGTTAGTGTAAGGAAAACCACTAGTGGTAGGTTAATGAGATATGGTATGCAGTTGTAATAGCATTGGCACATCTCATATCTATTGAAATTATTTGGCCCCACCTCCTGAGTCATAGTCTATTCACATTGAAACTGTCCCATAGTTTACATGTTAAAGTTTATGTTTATGTCAGTTTTAGGGTAACCACTGATGGTAAGTCAATGATATTTGGTATGCATAAGCACTTTTCTCTGAAATATATTAAGGTATATAGATAACAAAAAATTCAGAGATGGGTGCCTGTGTTGGTATGCGGTTATATTTGCATTTGCACATCTCATATACATTGAGATTATTTGGCCCTGAACCCTTAGTCATGGTTATGTTAAGTTCTCATGTAAAAGTTTGTGTTTATGTCAGTATTTTAAAGGGAACCACTTATGATAAGTTTAAAAGATATGAGATGTGTCAATGCTATTACAACTGCATACCATCTCAATAACCTACCACTACGTTGAGATTATTTGGTCCTGCCCTTCAGTCATAGTCTATTGATTTTGAAACTTTGCAGAGTTCTCATGTAAAAGTTTGTGTTTAGGTCAGTATTTAAAAGGGAACCACTTATGTATGATAAGTTAATAGTATTTGGTACGAGTTGTATTAGCATTTACATTTCTCATTTCCTAAGAGATTATTTGGTGGCATGCCTTCATTAGTCATAGTTCATTGACTTTTAATGTTTTGCATAGTTTTAAAACATGTTAAAGTATTGCCATTTTAATTTCAACATTTGAATTATGCTATCAAAATTACATAAAGGCTAGACATATATCTGTGTCAACAGTTAATTATGCATTTTGGCAAAATCTTCAGTAGACAAACAGAAAATTTAAACAGCAAAAATGATCAACAACACATGATCTATAAATAAATCAACATGGGTAGAACTGGCAGTTTACCACAAAAGGAGTTGTTGACCTTCAAGGACGATTTTACCGATTTTGATCCAGTCAAACTCGGTCTATGTGATCAATACGGATTTTAAGATGGTGCAGAATTCTGGATTGAAAACATATGCAAACAATGATGTGTTATATGACTTACAGAAAGTATAAACCACCATTTTAATCATCTACCTCCAACATTTGAAGTGTAATTTGCCCTTAAATTAACAATAGGAGTCGAACAGCAATCTCATTAAAATCAGCTGTTAGTTAGAGAGGAGCGTAGGGTATTACAACATGTTGCTCAGTAACAGAGTTGTGGTTGATCCTTAATTCTTGATTGGGACAGCGTCCTCTTGCATTTTCTGTCTTTTTCAAACATATCATTAGATCAGTGACATAGTACAGTTGTATTATATGTTTCTGATTTGATGAACACCAATTTGATTATTGAAGTCGTTCACGAGTGAGGTCAAATTGCAATTGGTAATTTTCTACAAGATAAGTATAGTTTGGAGTTACCTCTTATTCCTGATCTCGGGTTTGGTTTTAGTGTCATTTTAAAATGTGCATATGGTTATTAATATCTTTGTCTTTTAATGAGTGATGAATTCTTTCGATTAGTGGTAAACACACTATTTTATCACAGAGCTTGATAGCAATGATGGAAAAGATGGCCATTGTTTCCATTGATATAGATATTTTCTCAAAAATAATTCAACTACGCATGAATTCACTTTTGATTTAATCTCACTTGTATAAATATAGTGCTTCAACTATAAAATTGCAAATCTCCTTGGTACAGTGGGTATATATATATATATACAAATGAACTCAAATGTACCTCATTCTTTGAAATTTAAGATGCAATCATTTTAAAAGTATTCCTAGTGAATGCTCTTATCAATCCAACGTACTCAGTGGCAAACATACATTTGTACACGACTAAAATCACTGACCAAAATCTGTTCCGTTTATTATGCCAATAATGTCCAAGACTGCTACGCCGTGAATGGTATAAGTACAAGAACTTGTGGGGATAAGAGCTGCAAATGTTGCAACCAATTGCAGCATTCATCAACATTTCACAGTAAGACCACAGAAAAGACATACAAGATCTTCTGCAATGTCAACTGCAAAAGCTCAAACGTGATTTACGTTCTTGAGTGTCCTATATGTGGTCTCCAATATGTTGGTGAATCTATGCAGCCATTTCACAAACGCCTTAATGGCCACAGGAGTTACCTCACAAAAAACCGTACATTCCTGTCAGCCAACACTTCAGGTTACCAGATCACAATCTGAAAGATTTTGATCACATGAAGATCCTTGTGATCGAACAGGATTGTACATGGCAAAATGGGCAAAGAGAGAATCGGGAGAAGTTTTGGATAAAAACACTGGGTGTCCTCCATCCAGATGGAATCAATAGAAAGAAATAATTAAATTTACAGTCTAATGTTTATATTATGATATTCAGGATTTTGGATTAAAATCAATCGACCAAAACTTACCTGTATTATTACTGATCTATGTTTACACCTTGTACATTAAATATCAGTATTGTTAAAACTTTTAACACTGAGGAAGGCCATTTGTTGAGCCGAAATATTTGCAATTATTGTATAATTTATATCATCTGTTCAGTTTTTCCATCTTTGTGCGATGATATTCATCACTCTTTAGTGTTTTGTTTTCCATCTATTTATCGGTATTGGTACACAATCTTTTAGACTCATATATATATATATATATATATATATAAAGTGTCTATCTATCTATTATAGTTTTCAAGATAATAGACAAAAACACTAAAAATTGGTAAAATCATCATTAAAGAGCAATAACTCCAATAACAAAAGAGTCGACTGATAAATTTGGCCATTTGACTTTAATGTAGATCTTGTCATGCTTATCATGTTTGCTTAAATTAGTTTCTAACTATCTTATATATTTTTAAGATATAAGGCAAAATGAAAAAAAACTGGTAAAAATCGTCATCAAAGGGCAAAACTCCAATAAGGAGTCGTCTGACGATTTTAGCAGTGTTGACTAAATTGTAGATCTTATCTTGCTGATCATTTTGTTATTAAAAGTTTCCCTCTGTCTATTATAATTTTAAGATATAAGGCAAAGATGCAAAAAATGTTGAAAAAAATCGTCATTTAAGGGCGATAACTCTTATAAGTCGTTGAACAGTTTTGGTGTAAATAGACAATAGGTAGATCTCAACATTATGAACATTTTGCCCCGTCAGATATTCTCTGTCTATAGCATTTTCAAGACTATAGAAAAAACTTGTATTTTACCCTATGTCCTATTTTTAGCCATGGCGGCCATGTTGGTTGAAAATAGGGACATCGGACACATTTTTAACTAGATACCCCAATGATCATTGTGGCCAAGTTTGGTTGAATTTGGTCCAGTAGTTTCAGACCAGAAGATTTTAGTTAAGATAAAAGTTAACGGACGATGACGAACGCTCATTGATGAGAAAAGCTCACTTTGGGCCAGGTGAGCTAAAAAAGGGTTAAAATTGTGACCGTGTTAAGTTTCTACAAAATACGAAAATGGGTAAAACTCGTTTTCCATGTGAAATAATTCCTATTATAAGGGTCATCTATGAGTATGTTTAACCCACCATTTTCTTCGTGGGGGTGACTATGTGATACTTGTAAAAGTCTATGCATTTATCATATATAAAGGAACGACTCCTTCATGGAATCAATTTAAGCTTTCATCTGTGTAAATCTTATTATGCTGAACAATTTTGCTATTTTCTAAAATGTTTATCTCCATCATTTATAGTATATGATCAAAACCAAAATAGTCTTTCAAGGGCAATTACTCCTTTATAGGATCAGTAGACTATTTCAGTCTTGTTGACTGATTTGAAGATCTTATTTTGCTGATCACTATTCAAAGATTCTATCTGCTATGGTTTCAGCAAAATCTATAAAATTATCTTTCAAGGGTACTCTTATAAAGAATCATTTGACGATTCTTCTACTTCCGGATAGGGAGTAGATTTCTAGGTAGGAGTGTAAACTTCCCGGAACGTGGGTGCTATGTACATATGGACTTTAAAAATTAAAAGTTATTAATATATTAACAAAATAAACTGTTGACACAGAGATATGTCTCGCCTGTCGGCATAAAATTCAGAAAAGACATTCAGATAGACAGCAACATGGTTTATTAATTCAGTTGCTCGACCATTATCTAGTCGCACTGATAATAATGCAACTTTATACAAAATATCATTGATCTATCACAAGTAGTTTTATCAAACTGACTGAAGCAGAAAACTTAACATTGAAAATTGCTAATTAATTCAAAGTCCCTGGACCATGACCTAGGGGCAGGGCCTCGAAATAGTCGTCAGACTGATATGTACCAATAGCAATGCAACTTTATATTAAATATCAATGATCTATCAAACTAACTTACGCCGTCGCCGGAAAAGCAATCCCTATTGTCTAGCTTTCCGCGACTTTCGTCCCAGGCGAGACAAAAATTAAAAAATCTATTATTTTGTTGGATTACGGCCGACTAATTTGTAAATTTTATTGCGCTGAACATTTTCTTCTGCATAAGACGCAAAATTGGTAAAAAATAGCCTTTTGAAGGCAATAACTCCAATAAGGTGTTCTTTGACGATTTCGGCTTATTGTGCTGATATTTTTTGCTGTTTACAGTTTCTCTCTATCAAAGTTTCTACAACAAACAAAAGACTAAAATCTTAAAATGACACGTAAATATTTGCAGAATTATTTTTTTCAAATGATTTAATGTTTGTTTATGAAACGCCGTAACTGCCTTATGGTACTTTCTTCTTTATCATGATGAGGTTTTCTTTATTATGATGAGGGTTTTCTCTATTATGATGAGGTTTTCATTATTATGATGAGCTTTTTCTCTATTATGATGAGCTTTTCTCTATTATGACAAGGTTTTCTCTATTATGATGAGGTTTTTCTTTATTATGATGAGGGTTTTCTTTATTATGATGAGGTGAGGTTTTCTCTATTATGATGAGGTTTTTTCTTTATGAGCATTTTCTTTATTATGATAAGCTATTGGAAGGAATCATGGGAAATTAAGAGAATCATGGGCAATTAAGAGAATTAAGATAAAACACAAGTTTGAGCTTTCTAAAAGCTGTAGACTGCTTCGCTCTATCCTAGTTTAAGGTAATATGTGTACATGTGGTTGTTGAATTAGTATTCTGGAAGTGTGCCTAGATTGGCAGAAATTATAAAATACAGATAATGCATTTTGTAAACATTGTATAGGAACATTGTTTAGCAAAACAAATCGTGCATATTAATAATTGATATTTCAACATTGAATTTCAGTGTGCAATATATGCATTATAAAACGAACATGAATTAATGACAGTTGATCGGAACTGAAATACACATAGTTAATTTTCCGGCATTTGATGTCTTATCCTGAGACGAGAAAAGTCTGTAATTCTTTATCTCATTTAAGCCAATAGCTGTTGCTGTATCTCAGCCGCATCATAAAGCAACCAATCAGAATCTATATGTGATTAGTAATTATTTCAAGATGGCGTGTATATCGACTGAAACTAATAGCTCCGCACCGTGATGCGAAGCAAAAAGAAAAATGGCAGAATCAGAAATGTTGAAAGTTCTTCGGAAAGTTGGCTTGCTCCATGTGCGGGAAATGTTTGAGAAAGAAAAAATCACACCAAATATTGTCAGCATGCTTTCAAAACATGAACTGGAATATCTAGGAGTTACCATTCCAGCGCATATGACACTGAGAATGGAATGCATCAAGTATCGAAACATGAAACCTGTGAAAACTGATGGTTTGGATGGTCATCCAAAATACCATGTCAACAGAAATGTACTGGAATCGTTGTTGGATTGTGACTTTAAGATATCGGACATTGGAAATCTCTTACAACTCTATCGACGGATGGCTCATTTTGAACTACAGAAAAGAGATTTTTCTCACACTGTTGATGACAACCTTGACCATATACTTTCCGGCATTGTCGTGGACTTTCCTCGTTGTGGCGAACGCATGTTGCGTGAAATACTGAAAGGAAAAGGAATTAAAGTACAAAGATGGAGATGTCATTCATAGAAAAGACTACGCTGGTACTCAAGAGAGAAAGACCGGTCGACTGCACAGGCGTGTATACAACGTGATGGCACCGAACCACTTATGGCATATAGACAGTAACCATAAATTAGTAAGATGGAGATTCATTATACTGGGTGGAATTGATGGGTTCAGTAGGCTAATTATGTATTTACATTGTCGTGACAACAACACATTCGCCACCGTATTAAGTAGCTTCCTCTCTGGAGTAGCGAATTTTGGTATACCCTTAAGGGTTCAGTCAGATAAGGGCCAAAAATGTATCTGTGGCGGATTTCATGTTGACAAAACATGGTGACGACAGTATGATTACAGGCCCAAGCACGCACAATCAGCGAATAGAGATTGTGGAGGGACGTTTACGAGGGTGTTTTGTGCTATTTCTACAACTTATTCTATCATATGGAAGACCAGGAATTTTCGATCCACTAAATGAACTGCATTTAGTAGCCCTGCACATTTACATGGATGAAATTAACAGAAGACTTGATATTTGGACTGAAGCTTGGGCAAGCCATAGAATGAGAACAACAAACTCATCTCCCGTCAATATTTGGATCGCCGGTCAAATACTGAATCCAGTTGGTACACAACTCAGTGAAAGAGATTTAGTTGATTATGGATTAGAGGAAACATTGATTCGGCTAATCTTACGGACGATTGAAGGCCAATTTTGAGCCCATGAACATTGCAATTAATGACCAACTAATGAGAGCAGATTTCAATAGGATAGGTACCAACTTTGGCATTGATGACTTTGTTAATTGTGTCGAAATCCTTTCTGCACAAGCCTGATTGAACTTTTCAGTGACTTTTCCGTACAATAACAATGTTTTAAATGTTCATTGTCTATTTCTTGGCCTGTTTTGTGTCCCCAGTTTTAGTCTTGTTTTGTTATCCGTCATAGAACTCATCTGGTACACCTATGCCTAGTCGTGAGGATCATAGTGGGCGGCAGAAGTGATAAGCAGGAGCTGCTTACCCTTCCGGAGTACCCGAGGCCGTCCCAGTTTTTCGGGGTTCGTTTTTTATCCCCTCGCCAACGTATAGGAAAGCCTCCATCCGTCCGTAACAATTATTGTAAACACCCTAGAACCAACATCCTTTATTGGATTTCAAACAAACTTAGTACAATGAATGTCCATAGCAAGATCTTGAAAGCTATTGATTTTAAGGTCATGGGTCAAAGGTCAATGTCATTTTAGACAACATTTTTCAGCAAATATCAGCCTTGTGAACACTATAGAATTAACAATGCTAAATGGATATCAACCAACTTGGTACAATGAATATCCATAACAAGACCTTGAACCCTGTTGATTTTCAAGGTCATGGGTTGAGGTCATTTGCGACTTAGAATTTTTCAGCGAATATCATCCTTGTGAACACTATAGAATGAACATTGCTAAATAGATATCAACCAACTTGGTACAATGAATATCCATAACATGACTTTGAACCCTATTGATTTTCAAGGTCAGTCAAAGGTCAAGGTCGTTATGGGACTTCAAATTTTCAGCCTTATGAACACAGTTGAATTAAAATCTCGATGAATGTCAACCAACTTGGTACAATGAATATCATAACAAGACCTTGAACCCTGTTGATTTTCAAGGTCATGGGTTGATTTGCGACTTAGAATTTTTCAGCGAATATCATCCTTGTGAACACTATAGAATGAACATTGCTAAATAGATATCAACCAACTTGGTACAATGAATATCCATAACATGACTTTGAACCCTATTGATTTTCAAGGTCATGCGTCAAAGGTCAAGGTCGTTATGGGACTTCAAATTTTCAGCGGAAATCCTTATGAACACAGTCACTCTAGAATTAAAATCTCTCGATGAATGTCAACCAACTTGGTACAATGAATATCCATAACAAGACCTTGAACCCTGTTGATTTTCAAGTTCATGGGTTGAGGTCATTTTGGGACTTAGAATTTTCAGCGAATATCATCCTTGTGAACACTATAGAATGAACATTGCTAAATGGATATCAACCATTTTGGTACAATGAATATCCATAACAAGACCTTGAATCATATTGATTTTCAAGGCCATGCGTCAAAGGTTAAGGTCGTTATGGGACTTTTCAGCAGAAATCCTTATGAACACTCTACAATCAACATCTCTCAATGGATTTCAACCAAACTTAGTACAATGGATTTCCATAGCAAGACCTTGAACCCTATTGATTTTCAAGGTCATGGGTCAAGGTCATTTTGGGACTTTGGGATTTTTTTTTAGCATTTTGGGTATATTTAAATATCTGCATAGGGTGACAACTCAGATTACATCAGAATCATTTGATATAGGATAAAAAGAGTTGGTGGAGGAATACAAAACATATAGATAAAATATTTTTATTGAACAAATTAAAAAAAAATATGGCAACAAAAATTAAGATACTCAAGTATATTTTGTGACTAGATGAACACTAAATATGTCTTTGAGATCAACATGAGATGTCCCTCCCATTATTTAGATAGAACAAAACATAACTAAATATAACTAAATGCAAGCAAATGAAGGGCTGGTAAAACAGGATCATACAACCACAGCATGTTGAATAAGTGAACATTAAAAGGGAGTGTGAACACAATATTAGGTTGGGACTTTTTTTTAACAAATAACTTCATCTTTCCATTGATAACAAAAATTTGGTATAAAATTTAGTTAAGTTTTCATTTTGCCCTTAAGACTGCTCGCTTCACTGAACCCATTGTTTTTAAATATAGGACTTTGCTAGTTTTTTCTACAAATGAAATTTATCATAATAATATTGCCTAATGGAAAAATAAAATAAAAATGGTGCCCTGCTATCTGCAACTTTCGTTGTAGGCGAGTAAAAAACACAACATTGCCTTGATTGTACAATTAAGAGCCTGAATCGCCCACCTGTATAAAAACTATTAAATGACGTTCAGTATTCAAAGAGAGATAACTCTTAAACAGAAAATCTGACAATTTAGTATTTAGATTTTAACGAGTTGAACAATTTCCAATTATAATTTGGCTCTAAAAGTGTTCAAGATATATGCAAAAGTATGTGAAATTCATCAAATTTAGGTATTTAAAGGAAATAACTCTTAAACATAAAATCTGACAATTTAGCCACTGCAGATATATTTGTAGATCTTTATGATCTGAACATTTTTCAATTTTAAGTCTAGTAATTATGGTTCCCAAGATATTACCAAAAATATTAGAAAATTCAGGAAACAAGAGGCTCTCAAGAGCCTGAATCGCTCACCTGTTATTTTTTTTTGCTTAAATCTTTCATCAATGATTATTTTTGCTTTTACCCATATGTTCCATTTTAGCCATAGTGTCTGTGTTTCTTGACGTACAAGGAAATGAAATACAAAATTTATACTAGATTCATTTGAGAAGATTTTAAAGTTTAAAAACAAAACAACTTGTGTAAAATTGTCCTTAAAGGGCAATAACTCCTTAAGGGTCAATTGACAATTTTGGTCATATAAACTTTTTGTAGATCTTACTTTGCTGGACATTTTGCTGTTTACAGTTTATCTTTATCTTCAATAATATTCAAGATAATAACTAAAATCTGCAAAATTTCCTTAAAACAACCAATTTAGTAGCAGCAACCCAACAATGGGTTGTTCGGTGTGTCTGAAAATTTCAGAGCTGATAGATCTTGACCTTTTAAACAGTTTAACCCCATGTCAGATTTGCTCTAAATGCTTTAGTTTCTGAGATATAAACCCAAAACTGCATTTGACCCCTATGTTCTATTTTTAGCCATGGCGGCCATGTTTGTTGATGGATCAAAATTTCGGATAAAATTCATAAACTAGATTCCTAAAGGAACATTCATTCAAAGTTAAGAAGTATTAGGCACAATAGTTTCAGAAGAGAAGATTTTAAATGTTAGCAAACTTGATGAACACATTTCGTAAAATTGTCTTTAAAGGGCAATAACTCCTTAAGGGGTCAATTGACAAATTTGGTCATTTAACTTTTCTGTAGATCTTACTTTGCTGAACATTATTGCTGTTTACAGTTTATATCTATCTATAATAATATTCAAGATAATAACAAAAAACTGCAAAATTTCCTCAAAACTACCAATTTAGTGGCAGCAACCCAACAATGGGTTGTTCGATTTGTCTGAAAATTTCAGGGCTGATAGATCTTGACCAATTGAACAATTTTACCCGTGTCAGATTTGCTCTAAAAGCTTTAGTTTTGGAGATATAAGCAAAAAACTGCATTTGACCTTCATGTTCTATTTTTAGCCATGGCGGCCATGTTTGTCGATGGATTAAAACTTCGGATACAATTTATAAACTAGATATCCTAAGGAACATTTAGATGAAGTTTGAAGGTATTTGGCCCAGTAGTTTTAGAGGAGAAAATTTTAAATGTTAGCAAACTTGATGAACAAATTGTGTAAAATTGTCTTTAAAGGGCAATAACTCCTTAAGGGTCAATTGACAATTTTGGTCAGATAAACTTTTTGTAGATCTTACTTTGCTGAACATTATTGCTGTTTACAGTTTATATCTATCTATAATAATATTCAAGATAATAAAAAAAAAGCAAAATTTCCTCAAAACTACCAATTTAGTGGCAACAACCCAACAATGAGTTGTTCGATTCATCTGAAAATTTCAGGGCTGATAGATCTTGACCAATTGAACCATTTTACCCTTGTCAGATTTGCTCTAAAAGCTTTAGTTTTGAGATATAAGCAAAAACTGCATTTGACCCCTATGTTCTATTTTTAGCCATGGCGGCCATGTTTGTCGATGGATCAAAACTTCGGATACAATTTATAAACTAGATACCCTAAGGAACATTTAGTTAAAGTTTGAAGGTATTTGGCCCAGTAGTTTCAGAGGAGAAGGTTTTGAAATAGTTTACGACGACGACAACAGACGACGGACGCCAAGTGATGGCATAAGCTCACATGGGGCCCTTCGGACCCCGGTGAGCCAAAAATGGAAATAAAGGATCATGACTCCTACTAAGATAGGATTTTCAAACAACCTGAAAAATCAGGCATAGATAGATCTTAGTATGCTGATCAATTTAACTTTGCCAGAATTTTGATATCTCTTACTGTTTTTGAGTAATTTGCAAAAATTAGGGTGTCAGACACCTTTGCCTTTGGTCTAATTTTAGCTATAGTGGCCATTTTGTTTTGGCGAGTTATGGGAACTGTTTGGGTATTAAGCGCATCATAATAAAGAAAAACCTCATCATAATAGAGAAAACCTCATCATAATAAAGAAAACCCTCATCATAATAAAGAAAACCTCATCATAATAGAGAATAAATTGCTTCGACGAGCGCAGCTTGATACAACCGCAGAGGTCCAACCCTGAACAGTTCGGGCAAAATGGACACAATATTCGCGCTTGATATAGGTCTGAATTTGGATTGTAATTAAATATTTGACACTTAATAGGTTTCTGACACAGAATAACTGTAGTCAAAGAACTTAGAATTGGTTATATGATTTGAATTTATATTCAATTTTTGCTTTTGTGCAATACACTATGCTGTTGCGAATTGACCCCAATTTTGTTTTAACCACCCTTTTTTTGGCAAAAAATAATATTTGAAGAAATTTTCTTTTAATTTCTGAAATCTGAATGAGAAAAAATCCCCCAATTTTTTTCACTTCCCCCCTTTTCCCAAACAAAAGTTCTTTCCCTCAAGATATGGTCATTATCTCAATTCAAATTTCCAATGGAGTTTGCAACCATAATTACCCATTTAAATACGACATAAAAGTCTTAAAATAGAAAATGACATACATAATCATGTCTACAATTAATATTCCTTAATCAGCATTTTTAATAGTAACTTCTAAAAATAAATTGACAGCTAATCACCTCAAGACAATACAACATTTCTTTATACATAATTTAAAAGCAGTGTAAGGGAGGTAATCCAAACACAAAACATTGTACTTAAAAGTAATTGTCCATTAACAAGGAAACCCTTGTTTTCCCCCCTTTTTTGCCCCTAATTCCTAAACGGTTTGAGCCATTACCCCCAAAGCCAATCCTAACCATCCCTTTGTGGTATGGAAACTTGTGGTATAATTTCAGAGAGATCCATACACCGTTCCACAAGTTATTGTCTGGAAACTAGAAAATGCTTATTTGGGCCCATTTTGGCCCCAGTTCCTAAACTGTTAGGACTATAACCCCAAAAATCAATCCCAACCTTCCTTTTGGTTATAAACCTTAGTGTTTAAATTTCATAGATTTCTATTAACTTATACTAAAGTTATTGTCCGAAACCAAATGTCTTCGGACGACGCTGACGACGACGACGTGATACCAGTATAAATATCATATTAGAGAAAAGCTCATCATAATAGAGAAAAAGCTCATCATAATAATGAAAAACTCATCATAATAGAGAAAACCTCATCATAATAAAGAAAAACCTCATCATGATAAAGAAGGAAGTACCATAAGGCAGTTACGGTGTTCCATATTTGTTAGTCATTTATTTCAAATAATTAACCTGTACTTAAATAAGGAGATATGGTATGATTGCCAATGAGATAACAGTCTGATAACTATCCACCAGAGTCCAAATAATGTAGCTGTTGGCAGTTATAAGTCACTTTACAGACCTCAACAGTGAACAAAACCGGTTCATTGTTTTCAGGCACTATAGGAAAAGAGGAGTTGTGGCTTGGTGGCTTACAAGAAAATATAAGAAAAATAATAATAATAATATAAATAAGAAAATAATAGACAAAAAAGACAGGATTGAGCCACTGGACTATATATAAAGTGCTCCATTAGTAATCCTTACAGGAGCTGCTGATTTATACTAAGAAAAGAAAGATGTTGAGGACTTAGCCAGGGTGAGCAGAATTTTGAGACTTAGGAACAACAGACATGACAGAGTAGATGTGGGGACACCGCATATATAGGCCAATCTGCCCTATTTGCTGCCACCTCTTAAAATTAATGCCTAGGGTGGTAATTAAACCCATGTGCATTTAATCTGTTGTTCTCTATGTACATGTACATATATGATACATATTAAATGCAAAAATGCAGCTGTAATGTAAATATGGTAATTTTACATCATTATAGCCTCATTTTTATAAGGACCTAGCTAGACCTATTTCTTAAACAAGGTGTATTATATAACTCTGAAAGCAATACAATCCAGTGATCTCCCAGGATTTTTTATAGCGCTGTGGTAAGCGCAATATTAGATTGATTCACCTCAAGTTTCTTGTTTGCGACTTGATGTTACATTTATTTATAACTACCATGTTGGTTATATTATATTAAATACACAAAGACCTGCATTTTTATACATGTGCCATGTGCATTAACAGAAATGCAAATAAGTGAAATTTTATTATTAAACTTTAAGAATTAAAATGCCTAGATAACTTAAATAATTTGATTTCATTACCACCAATCCCCAAATGTAGCACAGTAGGTATATCTTTTTCTCACTTTTAGTTGTTTGACTTATAAACTAGTTATATATCCTTTACAGCTTCATAATTTAGTGACACATATTTAAAGAAGGTTTTCAATGACAAAATTGGATTTTTTCATTAACTTTTATTTTCATCTATCAAATTACAATTTTGCAATTAAAATTGGCATATCCTTTCATATCAAAGGAAGAAATGGAATAACTCTTTCCATAAGTACTGAAATGTTATTAAAGATATGTTTAAAAAGGCTTACATATTTGATCATATTCCAAGATGAATATCTTTTTAAGAAGTCTTTTTTTATTATTAAAGGTGGATTATCAATAAAGGAATGTTTGCCAATTGAAACATTACAACCACCATTAACAGTTTTTAAAGATCTTCTCCTAAAACTACGCAGCAAATTTCAACCAAACTTGGTGAATGATCCTATGGTATCTTTTGGAATGTTTTTTTCCTGGTCAGTGTCTCATGGCTATTTTGGCCAAAAATAGAACATGAGGGTAAAAGGATTAATTGTCTAATATCTTGAAAATAACAATAGATACAGAAAATCTGGCAGGGGCATACTTATAAGCATTTTTGTAGATCTTGTTTTTCTGGTTAATTTTGTTGTTTACAGTTTCCACCTATCTATTATTGTTTTAGAGAAAAAGACAAAAACACTAAAATTAGCCAAGAATTGTCATTTGAGGGCAACAACTACTCAGTGAGTCATATTGATCATGAATTGCTATTAATTTTGCTTTTAACAGTTTCTACTTTTCACACATAGCTCTTGAGATAATAGGCAAAAACATGAAAATTAGCCAAAGATCATCATTTAAGGGCAGTAACTCATTATGGAGTCATCTGATAATTTTGGTGTAATAGAAAGTAGATAAATCTTGACATCCTGGGCATTTTGCTCCATCAGATTTTCTCTATCTATTATGTCTATTATAATTCAAAGATATGATATTTTACCCTTATGCTCTATTTTTAGCCATATTTGTTGACAGAAGGAGAGGAGAACACAAAGTTTATACTTGATACACTAAAATCATTTAACTCCAGTTTGGTTGAAATAGCTTTAATTAAGTAGTTTCAGAGGAGAATATCTTTGAAAAGGTTTACGACAGCAGACAACAATATGACGGATACTAAGTGATGGCAACAGCTCACACGACCTTTAAGGCCTAGGTGTGCTAAAAAGTTTACTACGGTGGACAACAACAGTCACCAAGTGATTGCAATAGCTCTAAAATTCGAAAGGGTTTCCACGGAACCCTGTGTCTTGCCTGCAATTCTGCTGTCAGTGTAAAAGTGTAATGTTGACTTAAAAGTGAGTCCATTTATCAGAAAAATACAGGATTTAAAAAAATTCAAACTTTTCTTTAGATGCTATTTCATGGTCTTGAAGATAAGCTTCTGTCCAAGTTTCATAACAATCCATGAAGGTTTACAAAATTTATCATGTCAAAAAGTTTAATCCCAGACGGTCTGTAAATGTTAACTGTAAAAAGTAAGTTCATCTCTCAGAAAAATACTGAATATGAAAGAAAATATCTTTTCAAAAGTTTGCTTCAGACATTATCTCTTAATCATAAAAAGCTTCTGCCAAAGTTTCTTAAATTTATGAAGGTTTGATTTAAGAAATTAATGTGTAACAAACTTTAACCCCAGACTATCTATTTGTTAAATGTTAAGTCCATTTATCAGTCATGTTAGTTAAATACGGAAAATGAAAATAAAATATTTTCAAAATTTTGCTCTGAAAATTGAATTTTGGTCATAACTGTAAAGCTTCTGTCCAAATTTCCTAAAATTCCATGAAGGTTTGGCAAAGTTATTGATTGAAAACTTGAACTTCAGACTGTATCTACTTGTTAACTGTAAAACATCTACATTTGTAAGTCCATTTATCAGTAAAATGCAGAATAAACTGTTAACACAGAGATATGTCTCGCCTATTTGTTATTTTGATAATGCAAATGTTGAAATTAAAATAGCAATACTTTAACATGTAAGTTATGCAAATATTTAAAGTCAATGAACCATGACTGAAGGTACAGGGCTAAGCAATCTCCATGGAAATCAGATCTGCCAATGCTAATACAACTGCATACCAAATACCATTGACTTTTCATAAGTCGTTCCTTTAAACAAACCTAAACACAAACATTAACTTGTAAACTATACAAAAGTTTCAAAGTCAATGAACCATAATGAGGAGTGGGGTTATATAATCTCGGTGGAAATGAAACTTGCAAATGTATTACTAAATATCAATGACTTAACATTAGTGGTACATCATAAACTGACCTAATCACAAACTAATACATGTAAACTAAGCAAAAGTTTCAAAGTCAATAGACCGTGACTGAGGGGTAAGGACCAAATATACGCCATGGAAATGAGATGTGCTTATGCTTATACAACTGCATACCAATTATCATTGACCTACCACTAACAGTTCCCTTAAACTGACCTAACCACAAACTAAAACATGAAAACCAAGCAAAATTTCAAAGTCAATAGACCATGACAGAGGGGGCGTGGCCAAATAATCTCCATGGAAATGAGATATGCCAATGCTTATACAACTGCATACCAATTATCATTGACCTACCACTAGTGGTTCCCCAGAAACTGACCTAATCACAAACTAATACATGTAAACTAAGCAAAGTTTCCAAGTCAATAGACCATGACTGAGGGGGCGGGGCCAAATAATCTCCATGGTAATGAGATGTGCCAATGCTTATACAACTGCATACCAAATATCACTGACCTACCACTAGTGGTTCACCATAAACTAGACCTAATCACAAACTAATACATTGTTGACGCCGCCGCCGCCAGAAACAGCATACCTATGTCTCGCTTTTTGACTCCGTCAAGGCGAGACAAAATGAAAATAAATATTTTCAAAATTTTGCTCTGGATACTGTATTTTGGTCATAAACAAGCTTCTGTCAAAATTTCCTAAAATTCCATGAAGTTTTGTTAAAGTTATTGATGTTTAAAAAGCTTTAACCACAGACTGAACCTAAATGTTGATGTGGCCGATGCTGACGACAGAATCTAGGATTGCTATGTCTCACTTTTGCAACATAAATGTCACAGGCTAGACAAAAATGGGAAAATATCCTTAATTTAAATATAGCAGGTGTAGAACTTTCTCAATATGTGAGGAATATTTCAATGAAGTTTCAAGGATGTGGGTTGAAAACTAGGAGTTTCTTGCTATTGCACAAAATAGGTTGTCTTACCAATTTCATTATTATTTTATAAGAGAATCTAAGTCCAATACATGTACATTGTACACCTTTGTGAGCATTATAAACTGAACCATCAAAGTTAGGATATGATATCGCAAGCCCATGATAAGCAATAAGATTCTTCGGTACAGCATAACTTCCAATCCAAACAGTTTATTGTATTTATGAATGAATTATGTAAATGTTTTTTTGTAATTTGTGATAGGACACTCTTGTCTAACATGACTAAATCATTAACCAGTTTAATATACATGTACATTGAAATTCAAGACTTCACTATAGATACAGGTGCAAGGAAGAGTTGGGGAATTATGAAAGATACAATTGTTAAAACTGTATTTTGACCTACAGATGCCTTTAGTTTTGTGTGTCTTTGTGTTGCTGTCTCATTGGCATATATATGTTTACACGAATGGTCTTGAATGAACAGTGGCTATTATTATAGACATATCAGGACCAGAACTTTTAGATATGATTATAAACACTGCTTTGTACCAGACTGACACACTGAGCCAGCTTTTTAACAGACTAGTAAGCAAGGTAACAGTCTGCAGGAAGACATGTCATATACCCAGACACACTATTCCAACTTGCCTTTGCTCCTCAATGCCATGTGCTTAGCAGAAAAAATTAAAACTGATGTTTAAGTCTTCAGTTTGAACTAAGGACCTCCCACATTCATGACGCAGACTTCGCTAAGTAATTATGAAATGTTTGAAATGAAATTGGTGGTATATATATTCATGATCTTCCAACTTGTGCTTTTCCCAGAAAAAATTGTTGACACAAAACAAATATTTTCACGGCACAATGTCTAATGAAGCAATGAGGAGCAAAGGCAAGTTGGAATAGTGTGTCTGGGTATATGACATGTCTTCCTGCAGACTGTGTAATTGTTAAAATCGGTTAATGTTTAAAACAAGAAATTTGGAATTAAAATTCAATTGTTGTCCTTTAAATTATCCTTGACAATCATTAGAAAAGTATCAAAAGTGATATAATATGCATTTTATGGTGTCAGACAATCCAGGGCCTATGACCAAAATTTAGGACTCAGATAATGTTTAAAACATGAAATTTGGAATTAAAATTCAATTGTTGTCCTTTAAATTATTCATTCTGATGGCTCTGCATAAATCCAAGAGGCAAGGGCATTAGACGATTTTACAATTTCGATTTTATGAATGAACTGCCCCTGTCATGCCTGTAAACGCTTCATTAGACATTGCGCCGTGAAAATATTTGTTTTGTGTTGTCAATTTTTTCTGGGAAAAAGCACCAGTTGGAAGATCATGAATATATATACCACCAAACCTTGCAATTTTGAGATGTGCCCGGATCATATATATATATATACCTGAAAACAATCTAAAATTATTTAAAGCATTGGATAAATTTATCTCAGAAAACATGATACAAAATTTCAAGCTGCTTTACAAAATTAATGTTCATGACATGTATTTAAATGTGAAGACATGAGAAAATTTCCTTATTTCTTTTTAGTGCGTACTGGATACATTTTATATTCCTTCTCGCCATTATTTGCCATAAACATATTAGAAATAGTCCATTGAGTTTTCCATTGCTTCAAATAAATGTATGTTCCTAGAATTAGTATTTTAGTCCTCTGGTCTCTCAGGGGGTGGTCCGCAAGGCTGCAACATTCTTTCCATCAAATTAAATCGCACACGCGCCTTTGCTTCGTTTTCTGCAAGTGAAAAATAATTCAACATGTCATTGTGTCCCATGTAAGATGCATTGCTGTCTCTGTGTTGGTTCGTCATCCATTCCCATTTGTTCGTGTCTGCATGGCCAGTTCCAATATATTTAGACTGCAAATGTTCTAATTGACTATGTATGTTATATCGGTCTCCCATATTTCTGTTACAACAATATTTTCTTTAATATTTTCTTTAAGTCTGCATTGTCAACAACACCACACTGAAAACCAACCCGAATAATCCAGTCGTTATAATATTCCGCTCACTAACCGAAAAAGCTGTTGAATAATTCGGCCTAAAACAAACTCGGCCTATAGCAAACACGGACCAGAGACATATATGTCTCTGCTCGGACTATAACAAACTCCGCCTACCATTATTTATATAAAGAAATACAGTGAACAAACTCGGCCTATCCGGGTTTTAGATAGTTTCTACTTATTTCTATTTTACTTAATTTATAACAACTTTATATAAAAATATAACCAAAACATAAAAAGAATGTACATACATGCAAATATTTTGATAATGATTTAAGTGTTAAGAGGAAAGTACTTTTAGATAAAGGAAAATGATTGTCCAAATTTCCACATGATCCCATTTTAAGAGGATCTTTTATAAATGTTATAGAGAATAATAAAGTACGTAAATATAAAAACGTAATTTTAAACAGACCATTTTAGATAGTTTAGACAGATTAAGAGATAATGATCCAAAAAATACTGGAAGCTAGTGAATTCGTGAAAAGAATCAACAAATTATAATAATGCACAATCTGTTGAACCAGATGAATGGGTAAATTATTTTCCGCTCTAAATAAAATACCTTCAAACCAAATACCAAGATTATATAAAAGAACAGAGTTCCAATGTCTCCCGCGTTGCACATTTTATCTATCCAAGATACAAGGGCAATAAATGAGAAATGAAGGCTTCAGAGCAAATGCAATGCGATTTCCGTTAAAATTAATATTTCCAAGGGCATAACTCGTTAAAATATTTGGTCAGCACTCATTTTCGAAAGTGTCAAAACATTGCTGATATAAACCTATGATATAAGTTTCATAAAATTCTGGCAAGAATTGTACACATGAGAGCGCTAACAATGCAATTTTCCATATAATTAATATTTCCAAGGGCATAACTCTTTTAAAAATAATTGATCGGCACTGATTTTCGAACTCGTCCAAGACATTGCTGATATAAACCTATGATATAAGTTTCATAAAAATCTGGCAAGAATTGTACACATGAGAGCGCTAACAATGCAATTTTTCATATAATTAATGTTTCCAAGGGCATAACTCTTTTAAAAAAATAATTGATCGGCACTGATTTTCGAACTCGTCCAAGACATTGCTGATATAAACCTATGATATAAGTTTCATAAAAATCTGGCAAGAATTGTACACATGAGAGCACTAACAATGCAATTTTCCATATAATTAATGTTTCCAAGGGCATAACTCTTTTAAAAATAATTGATCGGCACTGATTTTCGAACTCGTCCAAGACATTGCTGATATAAACCTATGATATAAGTTTCATAAAAGTCTGGCAAGAATTGTACATATGAGAGCGCTAACGATGCAATTTTCCATATAATTAATGTTTAACGAAAATGTCGATATAATCTTGAATAAAATAAAGGCTACAGGAGCTGATGGTATTCCAGCAAAAATAGTAAAAAATGTAAATCTTATATTGCACCACAGCTGACTACTCTTGTAAATTTGTCAATTGAGAATAACTGTTTCCCTGATAAACTAAAAGAAGCCCAAGTGACCCCCTCCATAAAAAGAGTGACCCATTATTGAAAACAAACTATAGACCAGTTGAGGCCACACTACTCAGAGTGTTAGAAGGTTGGCGTGAAGCTCTTGATAAAAACCAGTACATTGAAGCGGTATTAATGGATCTTTCCAAGGCTTTTGACTGCCTGCCCAACAATATCTTGCTAGATAAATATCAGCATATGGTGTATCCCCACATTCAGTTGCTCTTTTAAAGTACTATTCATCAAATCGTTAACAACAAATAAAAGTCAACAATGTTCTGATTGGTTGGGCTGACATCCATAAAGGCGTACCACAGGGTTCTATACTAGGGCCATTGTTGTTTAACTTATTTATAAATGATATTTTTCTTTTTGTTAAAAATAGTAGTTTATATAACTATGCAGATGACAATACTCTGTCTTTCTACACTCCAGATTTTGATTTATTAATTTCAACTTTGGAATCTGAGTCAAAAATACTTATTGAGTGGTTCCGGGTGAATAAAATGCAAGCAAATCCCGACAAGTCGACAAGTTTCAAGTTTTGGCTGTTGGCAAAAGACCTTTAAAAAAATTGATGTTCATATCATCTCGATCTGCATGAAGACCCCACAACAACTAAATGTTTTAAAACGTTTGGGCTCTATTTTGAATAGACTTAGTAACCTTAATATTTTTCATACTTTTATTCTTAGTAATTTCAATTTTTGCCCTTTGACATGGCACTTTTGCACTGAGAAAATTCAAAAAGCTAGAAAAGGTGCAGGAAAGAGCACCCGTTTTGTATACGAGGATTTTAGCAGCTCCTACGAGGACCTCTTACATAAAGCTACTTGGTGCCCTCCTTGCAGATCAGACGGATGAGAACAATGGCTCTAGAAACTTTCATACAAGATTATGAACAATATAGCTCCTGTGTGCTTACAAGATTTGGTGAGTGTTGAAAAATCTAAGTATTCTTTCAGGTATGTAAATATTCTGGATGTTCCACAGGTAAAGTCAACTCGTTACGGTAAAAATCTTTCAAATTTGCAACTTTATGGAACAGCCTTCCAAACCATTTCAGGACTGAAAATAGTTTTTCACATTTTAAAAGTCTTATAAAATTCGGTCCTGGAACGGTTTGGAATGTCGCTGTTCTGCTTGCAGATAACTCTTGAGCTGTTTATTATTTATGTTGCTTTTTGTTGCTTTGGACTAGTATTACTTGTTTTCAATTAAACATTTATTTGGTACAGAAAAATATCTGGAATTAAAAGAATTTAAAGATAGACAAGCACTATGTAAGACCACAATAAGTGCACACACCCTAAAAATAGAGACGGATAGATATGCAAAAACTATATAGATAAATCACAAAGATTATGTAAAAATGCACGTTGGATAAAGTTGATGAAGAACATTTTATATGTCAATGTCCCTTTATAATAATAAATATTTTTGAAAAAATATATTAAAATTAACTTAGATCCAATAGATATTGATATTTAATATGTGCAGACTTCTTATATACGTTCAGGTATTTCACATCCCATCTTTTATGGATCTTTTATGGATATGTTCTCGTATAATTTATGATGGCATGAACGCGAGGGATTGTGGTTGATACACCTTATCGCTATTTATTCCAATCCGGATAAGTTCTGACATTACTCAACTTTTCATCCAGTTGAACCTTTCTGGGGCCCTGTTTAAACAATGTATTTTGCATAAAACTTTTCAAAGACATATTTTTAACCATCGTAAACACTTCAAACAAAGCATTTTATGATTTTAATTTGTGTTTTAAAAAGTAGATTATAATCTATCAAAGTTTTAAAATGTTCGCTTTCTAAGCTTTTTCTCCCTCAGCTCGTTACTGATGACCTTTGTTTTTGCGACACTTGACCCAAACAGGAAGTTGTCTAAGTGACGGTTTTCCCGGATTAGACTAGATATCAATAAGTTGTATAGTTGTATGACGAAGACATGATCCGTCAGAAACCTTTAGCCTTTGTTAGTCTTGTGTGTTTTTTTTAATTTTGGTTCATTTGTTTGTTTCGGAGTTAAGTGTGGCGTCCATTTCGCTGAACCGGTATAGATTATATTTTAGGGGTCAGCTTAAAACCCGCCTCCGGGTGCGGGATTTTCTCGCTGCGTTGAAGACCCATTGGTGGCCTTTGTTTTCTGCTCTTTGGTCGGACTATTGTCTCTTTGACACACCCCGTTTCCATTCTCTAATAATAATAATAATAATACTGTATTCCAAAAGCAAGTACGGCTTATAGGATATATACAATTTCTGACAAATTAATTATACATGCACCATATCACATTCACAGACCAAGGATTTGTATAATAGTAAGTCTTACTATACAAATACTTGCACAGAAATATATAATGAAATTTTAGATACATTTAAACACTTTTTTTAAAGATTAAATCACTCTTATATAAAGTACAATAATAAGTATATCGCAGACATACATAAAATTGTTCAAAATTAGCAGCAAAATTTTTATCACGTAGTTTCTCAACTTATTTTTAAGTATTTACCAAGAATAGTCCCCCTTATGTCAACATATTTATTACATTCTAATAAAAGATGAAATTCATCTTCAATGGATCTTGTATCACAATAAGTACATAATCTATCTTTCATGTCAAAATATATACAGTACTGCGTTTATCCCGTGTTCTGACTATCTCTTTGTGTATTAACAAAATTACCATTGTAATAAAAAATGTAAGCCTAAATACATAAGTTATGATTCGTTATTAATGGATTAATTAAGATAATTAGTAGTCATAATTCAATAGTCACATCAAACAGATATAGATAGCCTGAGTTTTTGTAGAGGTAACCAGAGGCAAATATTTATAATTTATATTTCTAGAAATAGGTATGGAGTATAAATAAAAAGACCAAAAATAACAGAGGTTTCTTTGATCTTACCACATAGTTCTATAAAAGAACTCGAAAAACTTGTACGAGACCAAAGTCTAACTATGATTTTGACAGAAATGGTAATACAAGGGTACCATCCAAAACACTTAAATTGTTTTTCAGCACAGTAGAGTTATCTAATAGACGGCCTAGCCACAATCAGATGTACATTTTGTGTTTCACATGAAGTCAAAATGTAGATCACATCAGGAAAAACCCTTTTGATATTTTGGTACAGAAATGGTTTAAATTATGAAAATAGCCGTCATAAGGCTAACACTTGAAGAATTTATATATCGTAATTACATACAGTTTTGGAAGAAATATTAAATATTTTTATTAAATACCAGGTGTTTAAAACTGTCTAATTTTCTTTAATGGTTGCCTTCAAGACATGGTCACCAGTTTCAGATTTTTGGCCAATGACAAAGACAACAAAATATGTTTAGAATTATTGAATATTAAACATTTTAATCGAAAAAAAATGACAAGAACATGTTTAACTCACAATTATTTCAAACAACAGTAGCTTTCTTTGATCATTACTATGATCTGATCAAACTATATCTAAACTAATCTATAAATAACAAAACTTAAAAAAAAAAAACACCTTTCTTTTGGTGTATAGAACATTAAAATAACTTGATGCATATTCTTACAATAAACAATCAAACTTAGCAGTATTTATATGTTTTGTCTACGGACAAGACATTTTATTGATATTTCAACTGTGAAATCCATAAATCTGACTGTTTAACAATCAAACTATTATCAAAACTTAATTTTGACATATTTGAATGTGTTCTCTTGAAAAATAACATACATTTTATCTACAAATGATTCTGAACCTCGAGGAAATTGGAAACAAATACATTGTGATAATGTCTACGGACAAGACATTTTATTGATATTTAATTAAATGCATTAAAAAATAATTGTTTAAGTTAAGATTAAAAGTTACCCATTAAATTTTAAGCTGTGTTTTTAATTTTGGAAAATATAAAATGTACCCATGATTCTTTACATATCTCAAAATTTTATTGGTTAAGCAAAAATGAAGACACATTCTTTCAAATGAAATCCATAAATCTGACTGTTTAACAATTAAACTATTATTAAAACTCAATTTTGACATAGTTGAATGTGTTCTCTTGAAAAATAACATACATTTTATCTATCAAATGAGGCTGAACTCGAGGAAATTGGAAACAAATACATTGTGGTAATGTCTACAGACAAGACAAATCTGTATAATCTAAAGAAATAATTCTGATTATATTTATGTTGAAAATACTGGGTTTTAATTTGTACAAAGAACTTTCATCACCTATAAATAAGATTTAAGTTCCAAAGCAGAAAAATAATTGAATTTAATACTTGTTATGTACAAGTGTCTTGTTCGTAGACACTTCCTCATCTGCTGGTAATCCTGAAATGCAAAAGATAAAGTTAGAGAGAAATAATATTTCTTCATTTGATTAAGTTAACCATTTAAGTTATGCAGCAACTGGGATAAAAATATTGAAGTAAAATAAGATATGCTTTTATGACTGACAATTTGCCACTTTTAAAATCCACTCATGTAAAAGTAATTTTACAAAAATTGGAACAGTTAAATTACCATTAATTAATTAAAATAATATATTTCTAAGTTTAAACATCACATAGGAACAACTTAGATCCATATAGCCAAGCAATATTGATATAAAGCAATGTCTACGGACAAGACATGTGTCTACGGACAAGACATTCTGACATTTTTTTCAAATTCTTCCTCTATTAATAGATGGTAGAAAAATATGTTTGTAGTGTTTTCATATCTACAAAAGAGCAGGAACTTAGCAAGCAACATTAATGTTATTACACTTCCAGTTTACTTAAGGAAATGCATGTCTACGGACAAGACATTTTTTCACTTTATTTGTATATCCAACTTTGATGGCATATATCTCCAGCTAGGGTACTGCAATATTGATATATGAGGTAGTTGTTGATAATTTATACACAAGAAGAGAACACAAAACACATAATAGCATAAATTTCATTTATTTTTCTATTTTAACACTACACTGCACAAGGTAAAACAAAAATACAAAATAGCATAACGAACGCATAGTATTCCACTTTTTATCATAACTTTGTAACAACTGAAGATTTTTTGTTGCAACAACCAGCAAAAGAAAGATGAATAAATTGTCTATAACAGTGAACCAATAGTGTAGTTCAAATCAGGTTCACTTATTAACCATCAATTGATAAAAACAGTGTAATTTTAAATGAAACAACATAACGTGAAATTTTACCCATTTTAAGGGTGTATTTTTGTGTTTTTTGTTCAAAACGGTCACACATATACATGATATTTGATATGCATTGTGAAGCCCTATATTCTCTTCTTCAGTTCAAAGATGTAATACTTAAATTAAGTTCATCTTCTTGTCTATAGAAGCCTATAACATAGACCTAATATGAAATGTACATCTTATTGTGGCTAGGCCGAGAGTATAAATAGGGTTTAAAAGTTATAAAACCAAACTTTCTTTGAGCGACCTCTAAAAATTGATAGTCCTTCTAGCACAATACCATGGCAACACATCTATAACAGTAGAGGTGTGCTCTGCCGTAACAACTTTCGGCATTTAGCACACTTCGGAGAATCTATGACAAAATGTTCGGTCGCTTCCGTTAAAAACGAAAGTATGGCATACCTGCTAAAGACATGCGATGTGGACAAAATATTTAAGCGACCCCCAAAATTGCTGTGGAACACTAGCATAATACCATGGCAACAAATTAATAACACCAAAGTTGTGCTCTGCCGTAAAACTTTTCGGTATTAAGCAAAAGTCGGAGAATTTTGATAAAACTCTGACGTTAGCGGAACGTGTCATTTTTTGACGTTTTCGTATAAACGGTATACCTTAGATTGACAGATGCTGCGACCAAAATATTTGAGCGACCTCTAAAAATTGATAGTCCCTTCTAGCACAATACCATGGCAACACATCTATAACAGTAGAGGTGTGCTCTGCCGTAACAACTTTCGGCATTTAGCACACTTCGGAGAATCTATGACAAAATGTTCGGTCGCTTCCGTTAAAACGAAAGTATGGCATACCTGCTAAAGACATGCGATGTGGACAAAATATTTAAGCGACCCCCAAAATTGCTGTGGAACACTAGCATAATACCATGGCAACAAATTAATAACACCAAAGTTGTGCTCTGCCGTAAAACTTTTCGGTATTAAGCAAAAGTCGGAGAATTTTGATAAAACTCTGACGTTAGCGGAACGTGTCATTTTTTGACGTTTTCGTATAAACGGTATACCTTAGATTGACAGATGCTGCGACCAAAATATTTGAGCGACCTCTAAAAATTGATAGTCCCTTCTAGCACAATACCATGGCAACACATCTATAACAGTAGAGGTGTGCTCTGCCGTAACAACTTTCGGCATTTAGCACACTTCGGAGAATCTATGACAAAATGTTCGGTCGCTTCCGTTAAAACGAAAGTATGGCATACCTGCTAAAGACATGCGATGTGGACAAAATATTTAAGCGACCCCCAAAATTGCTGTGGAACACTAGCATAATACCATGGCAACAAATTAATAACACCAAAGTTGTGCTCTGCCGTAAAACTTTTCGGTATTAAGCAAAAGTCGGAGAATTTTGATAAAACTCTGACGTTAGCGGAACGTGTCATTTTTTGACGTTTTCGTATAAACGGTATACCTTAGATTGACAGATGCTGCGACCAAAATATTTGAGCGACCTCTAAAAATTGATAGTCCTTCTAGCACAATACCATGGCAACACATCTATAACAGTAGAGGTGTGCTCTGCCGTAACAACTTTCGGCATTTAGCACACTTCGGAGAATCTATGACAAAATGTTCGGTCGCTTCCGTTAAAACGAAAGTATGGCATACCTGCTAAAGACATGCGATGTGGACAAAATATTTAAGCGACCCCAAAAATTGCTGTGGAACACTAGCATAATACCATGGCAACAAATTAATAACACCAAAGTTGTGCTCTGCCGTAAAACTTTTCGGTATTAAGCAAAAGTCGGAGAATTTTGATAAAACTCTGACGTTAGCGGAACGTGTCATTTTTTGACGTTTTCGTATAAACGGTATACCTTAGATTGACAGATGCTGCGACCAAAATATTTGAGCGACCTCTAAAAATTGATAGTCCTTCTAGCACAATACCATGGCAACACATCTATAACAGTAGAGGTGTGCTCTGCCGTAACAACTTTCGGCATTTAGCACACTTCGGAGAATCTATGACAAAATGTTCGGTCGCTTCCGTTAAAAACGAAAGTATGGCATACCTGCTAAAGACATGCGATGTGGACAAAATATTTAAGCGACCCCAAAATTGCTGTGGAACACTAGCATAATACCATGGCAACAAATTAATAACACCAAAGTTGTGCTCTGCCGTAAAACTTTTCGGTATTAAGCAAAAGTCGGAGAATTTTGATAAAACTCTGACGTTAGCGGAACGTGTCATTTTTTGACGTTTTCGTATAAACGGTATACCTTAGATTGACAGATGCTGCGACCAAAATATTTGAGCGACCTCTAAAAATTGATAGTCCCTTCTAGCACAATACCATGGCAACACATCTATAACAGTAGAGGTGTGCTCTGCCGTAACAACTTTCGGCATTTAGCACACTTCGGAGAATCTATGACAAAATGTTCGGTCGCTTCCGTTAAAACGAAAGTATGGCATACCTGCTAAAGACATGCGATGTGGACAAAATATTTAAGCGACCCCCAAAAATTGCTGTGGAACACTAGCATAATACCATGGCAACAAATTAATAACACCAAAGTTGTGCTCTGCCGTAAAACTTTTCGGTATTAAGCAAAAGTCGGAGAATTTTGATAAAACTCTGACGTTAGCGGAACGTGTCATTTTTTGACGTTTTCGTATAAACGGTATACCTTAGATTGACAGATGCTGCCACCAAAATATTTGAGCGACCTCTAAAAATTGATAGTCCTTCTAGCACAATACCATGGCAACACATCTATAACAGTAGAGGTGTGCTCTGCCGTAACAACTTTCGGCATTTAGCACACTTCGGAGAATCTATGACAAAATGTTCGGTCGCTTCCGTTAAAACGAAAGTATGGCATACCTGCTAAAGACATGCGATGTGGACAAAATATTTAAGCGACCCCCAAAATTGCTGTGGAACACTAGCATAATACCATGGCAACAAATTAATAACACCAAAGTTGTGCTCTGCCGTAAAACTTTTCGGTATTAAGCAAAAGTCGGAGAATTTTGATAAAACTCTGACGTTAGCGGAACGTGTCATTTTTTGACGTTTTCGTATAAACGGTATACCTTAGATTGACAGATGCTGCGACCAAAATATTTGAGCGACCTCTAAAAATTGATAGTCCCTTCTAGCACAATACCATGGCAACACATCTATAACAGTAGAGGTGTGCTCTGCCGTAACAACTTTCGGCATTTAGCACACTTCGGAGAATCTATGACAAAATGTTCGGTCGCTTCCGTTAAAACGAAAGTATGGCATACCTGCTAAAGACATGCGATGTGGACAAAATATTTAAGCGACCCCAAAAATTGCTGTGGAACACTAGCATAATACCATGGCAACAAATTAATAACACCAAAGTTGTGCTCTGCCGTAAAACTTTTCGGTATTAAGCAAAAGTCGGAGAATTTTGATAAAACTCTGACGTTAGCGGAACGTGTCATTTTTTGACGTTTTCGTATAAACGGTATACCTTAGATTGACAGATGCTGCGACCAAAATATTTGAGCGACCTCTAAAAATTGATAGTCCTTCTAGCACAATACCATGGCAACACATCTATAACAGTAGAGGTGTGCTCTGCCGTAACAACTTTCGGCATTTAGCACACTTCGGAGAATCTATGACAAAATGTTCGGTCGCTTCCGTTAAAAACGAAAGTATGGCATACCTGCTAAAGACATGCGATGTGGACAAAATATTTAAGCGACCCCCAAAATTGCTGTGGAACACTAGCATAATACCATGGCAACAAATTAATAACACCAAAGTTGTGCTCTGCCGTAAAACTTTTCGGTATTAAGCAAAAGTCGGAGAATTTTGATAAAACTCTGACGTTAGCGGAACGTGTCATTTTTTGACGTTTTCGTATAAACGGTATACCTTAGATTGACAGATGCTGCGACCAAAATATTTGAGCGACCTCTAAAAATTGATAGTCCTTCTAGCACAATACCATGGCAACACATCTATAACAGTAGAGGTGTGCTCTGCCGTAACAACTTTCGGCATTTAGCACACTTCGGAGAATCTATGACAAAATGTTCGGTCGCTTCCGTTAAAACGAAAGTATGGCATACCTGCTAAAGACATGCGATGTGGACAAAATATTTAAGCGACCCCAAAAATTGCTGTGGAACACTAGCATAATACCATGGCAACAAATTAATAACACCAAAGTTGTGCTCTGCCGTAAAACTTTTCGGTATTAAGCAAAAGTCGGAGAATTTTGATAAAACTCTGACGTTAGCGGAACGTGTCATTTTTTGACGTTTTCGTATAAACGGTATACCTTAGATTGACAGATGCTGCGACCAAAATATTTGAGCGACCTCTAAAAATTGATAGTCCTTCTAGCACAATACCATGGCAACACATCTATAACAGTAGAGGTGTGCTCTGCCGTAACAACTTTCGGCATTTAGCACACTTCGGAGAATCTATGACAAAATGTTCGGTCGCTTCCGTTAAAAACGAAAGTATGGCATACCTGCTAAAGACATGCGATGTGGACAAAATATTTAAGCGACCCCCAAAATTGCTGTGGAACACTAGCATAATACCATGGCAACAAATTAATAACACCAAAGTTGTGCTCTGCCGTAAAACTTTTCGGTATTAAGCAAAAGTCGGAGAATTTTGATAAAACTCTGACGTTAGCGGAACGTGTCATTTTTTGACGTTTTCGTATAAACGGTATACCTTAGATTGACAGATGCTGCGACCAAAATATTTGAGCGACCTCTAAAAATTGATAGTCCTTCTAGCACAATACCATGGCAACACATCTATAACAGTAGAGGTGTGCTCTGCCGTAACAACTTTCGGCATTTAGCACACTTCGGAGAATCTATGACAAAATGTTCGGTCGCTTCCGTTAAAACGAAAGTATGGCATACCTGCTAAAGACATGCGATGTGGACAAAATATTTAAGCGACCCCCAAAATTGCTGTGGAACACTAGCATAATACCATGGCAACAAATTAATAACACCAAAGTTGTGCTCTGCCGTAAAACTTTTCGGTATTAAGCAAAAGTCGGAGAATTTTGATAAAACTCTGACGTTAGCGGAACGTGTCATTTTTTGACGTTTTCGTATAAACGGTATACCTTAGATTGACAGATGCTGCGACCAAAATATTTGAGCGACCTCTAAAAATTGATAGTCCTTCTAGCACAATACCATGGCAACACATCTATAACAGTAGAGGTGTGCTCTGCCGTAACAACTTTCGGCATTTAGCACACTTCGGAGAATCTATGACAAAATGTTCGGTCGCTTCCGTTAAAAACGAAAGTATGGCATACCTGCTAAAGACATGCGATGTGGACAAAATATTTAAGCGACCCCCAAAATTGCTGTGGAACACTAGCATAATACCATGGCAACAAATTAATAACACCAAAGTTGTGCTCTGCCGTAAAACTTTTCGGTATTAAGCAAAAGTCGGAGAATTTTGATAAAACTCTGACGTTAGCGGAACGTGTCATTTTTTGACGTTTTCGTATAAACGGTATACCTTAGATTGACAGATGCTGCGACCAAAATATTTGAGCGACCTCTAAAAATTGATAGTCCTTCTAGCACAATACCATGGCAACACATCTATAACAGTAGAGGTGTGCTCTGCCGTAACAACTTTCGGCATTTAGCACACTTCGGAGAATCTATGACAAAATGTTCGGTCGCTTCCGTTAAAACGAAAGTATGGCATACCTGCTAAAGACATGCGATGTGGACAAAATATTTAAGCGACCCCCAAAATTGCTGTGGAACACTAGCATAATACCATGGCAACAAATTAATAACACCAAAGTTGTGCTCTGCCGTAAAACTTTTCGGTATTAAGCAAAAGTCGGAGAATTTTGATAAAACTCTGACGTTAGCGGAACGTGTCATTTTTTGACGTTTTCGTATAAACGGTATACCTTAGATTGACAGATGCTGCGACCAAAATATTTGAGCGACCTCTAAAAATTGATAGTCCTTCTAGCACAATACCATGGCAACACATCTATAACAGTAGAGGTGTGCTCTGCCGTAACAACTTTCGGCATTTAGCACACTTCGGAGAATCTATGACAAAATGTTCGGTCGCTTCCGTTAAAAACGAAAGTATGGCATACCTGCTAAAGACATGCGATGTGGACAAAATATTTAAGCGACCCCCAAAATTGCTGTGGAACACTAGCATAATACCATGGCAACAAATTAATAACACCAAAGTTGTGCTCTGCCGTAAAACTTTTCGGTATTAAGCAAAAGTCGGAGAATTTTGATAAAACTCTGACGTTAGCGGAACGTGTCATTTTTTGACGTTTTCGTATAAACGGTATACCTTAGATTGACAGATGCTGCGACCAAAATATTTGAGCGACCTCTAAAAATTGATAGTCCTTCTAGCACAATACCATGGCAACACATCTATAACAGTAGAGGTGTGCTCTGCCGTAACAACTTTCGGCATTTAGCACACTTCGGAGAATCTATGACAAAATGTTCGGTCGCTTCCGTTAAAAACGAAAGTATGGCATACCTGCTAAAGACATGCGATGTGGACAAAATATTTAAGCGACCCCCAAAATTGCTGTGGAACACTAGCATAATACCATGGCAACAAATTAATAACACCAAAGTTGTGCTCTGCCGTAAAACTTTTCGGTATTAAGCAAAAGTCGGAGAATTTTGATAAAACTCTGACGTTAGCGGAACGTGTCATTTTTTGACGTTTTCGTATAAACGGTATACCTTAGATTGACAGATGCTGCGACCAAAATATTTGAGCGACCTCTAAAAATTGATAGTCCCTTCTAGCACAATACCATGGCAACACATCTATAACAGTAGAGGTGTGCTCTGCCGTAACAACTTTCGGCATTTAGCACACTTCGGAGAATCTATGACAAAATGTTCGGTCGCTTCCGTTAAAACGAAAGTATGGCATACCTGCTAAAGACATGCGATGTGGACAAAATATTTAAGCGACCCCCAAAATTGCTGTGGAACACTAGCATAATACCATGGCAACAAATTAATAACACCAAAGTTGTGCTCTGCCGTAAAACTTTTCGGTATTAAGCAAAAGTCGGAGAATTTTGATAAAACTCTGACGTTAGCGGAACGTGTCATTTTTTGACGTTTTCGTATAAACGGTATACCTTAGATTGACAGATGCTGCGACCAAAATATTTGAGCGACCTCTAAAAATTGATAGTCCTTCTAGCACAATACCATGGCAACACATCTATAACAGTAGAGGTGTGCTCTGCCGTAACAACTTTCGGCATTTAGCACACTTCGGAGAATCTATGACAAAATGTTCGGTCGCTTCCGTTAAAAACGAAAGTATGGCATACCTGCTAAAGACATGCGATGTGGACAAAATATTTAAGCGACCCCCAAAATTGCTGTGGAACACTAGCATAATACCATGGCAACAAATTAATAACACCAAAGTTGTGCTCTGCCGTAAAACTTTTCGGTATTAAGCAAAAGTCGGAGAATTTTGATAAAACTCTGACGTTAGCGGAACGTGTCATTTTTTGACGTTTTCGTATAAACGGTATACCTTAGATTGACAGATGCTGCGACCAAAATATTTGAGCGACCTCTAAAAATTGATAGTCCTTCTAGCACAATACCATGGCAACACATCTATAACAGTAGAGGTGTGCTCTGCCGTAACAACTTTCGGCATTTAGCACACTTCGGAGAATCTATGACAAAATGTTCGGTCGCTTCCGTTAAAAACGAAAGTATGGCATACCTGCTAAAGACATGCGATGTGGACAAAATATTTAAGCGACCCCCAAAATTGCTGTGGAACACTAGCATAATACCATGGCAACAAATTAATAACACCAAAGTTGTGCTCTGCCGTAAAACTTTTCGGTATTAAGCAAAAGTCGGAGAATTTTGATAAAACTCTGACGTTAGCGGAACGTGTCATTTTTTGACGTTTTCGTATAAACGGTATACCTTAGATTGACAGATGCTGCGACCAAAATATTTGAGCGACCTCTAAAAATTGATAGTCCTTCTAGCACAATACCATGGCAACACATCTATAACAGTAGAGGTGTGCTCTGCCGTAACAACTTTCGGCATTTAGCACACTTCGGAGAATCTATGACAAAATGTTCGGTCGCTTCCGTTAAAACGAAAGTATGGCATACCTGCTAAAGACATGCGATGTGGACAAAATATTTAAGCGACCCCAAAAATTGCTGTGGAACACTAGCATAATACCATGGCAACAAATTAATAACACCAAAGTTGTGCTCTGCCGTAAAACTTTTCGGTATTAAGCAAAAGTCGGAGAATTTTGATAAAACTCTGACGTTAGCGGAACGTGTCATTTTTTGACGTTTTCGTATAAACGGTATACCTTAGATTGACAGATGCTGCGACCAAAATATTTGAGCGACCTCTAAAAATTGATAGTCCTTCTAGCACAATACCATGGCAACACATCTATAACAGTAGAGGTGTGCTCTGCCGTAACAACTTTCGGCATTTAGCACACTTCGGAGAATCTATGACAAAATGTTCGGTCGCTTCCGTTAAAAACGAAAGTATGGCATACCTGCTAAAGACATGCGATGTGGACAAAATATTTAAGCGACCCCCAAAATTGCTGTGGAACACTAGCATAATACCATGGCAACAAATTAATAACACCAAAGTTGTGCTCTGCCGTAAAACTTTTCGGTATTAAGCAAAAGTCGGAGAATTTTGATAAAACTCTGACGTTAGCGGAACGTGTCATTTTTTGACGTTTTCGTATAAACGGTATACCTTAGATTGACAGATGCTGCGACCAAAATATTTGAGCGACCTCTAAAAATTGATAGTCCTTCTAGCACAATACCATGGCAACACATCTATAACAGTAGAGGTGTGCTCTGCCGTAACAACTTTCGGCATTTAGCACACTTCGGAGAATCTATGACAAAATGTTCGGTCGCTTCCGTTAAAACGAAAGTATGGCATACCTGCTAAAGACATGCGATGTGGACAAAATATTTAAGCGACCCCCAAAATTGCTGTGGAACACTAGCATAATACCATGGCAACAAATTAATAACACCAAAGTTGTGCTCTGCCGTAAAACTTTTCGGTATTAAGCAAAAGTCGGAGAATTTTGATAAAACTCTGACGTTAGCGGAACGTGTCATTTTTTGACGTTTTCGTATAAACGGTATACCTTAGATTGACAGATGCTGCGACCAAAATATTTGAGCGACCTCTAAAAATTGATAGTCCTTCTAGCACAATACCATGGCAACACATCTATAACAGTAGAGGTGTGCTCTGCCGTAACAACTTTCGGCATTTAGCACACTTCGGAGAATCTATGACAAAATGTTCGGTCGCTTCCGTTAAAACGAAAGTATGGCATACCTGCTAAAGACATGCGATGTGGACAAAATATTTAAGCGACCCCCAAAATTGCTGTGGAACACTAGCATAATACCATGGCAACAAATTAATAACACCAAAGTTGTGCTCTGCCGTAAAACTTTTCGGTATTAAGCAAAAGTCGGAGAATTTTGATAAAACTCTGACGTTAGCGGAACGTGTCATTTTTTGACGTTTTCGTATAAACGGTATACCTTAGATTGACAGATGCTGCGACCAAAATATTTGAGCGACCTCTAAAAATTGATAGTCCTTCTAGCACAATACCATGGCAACACATCTATAACAGTAGAGGTGTGCTCTGCCGTAACAACTTTCGGCATTTAGCACACTTCGGAGAATCTATGACAAAATGTTCGGTCGCTTCCGTTAAAACGAAAGTATGGCATACCTGCTAAAGACATGCGATGTGGACAAAATATTTAAGCGACCCCCAAAATTGCTGTGGAACACTAGCATAATACCATGGCAACAAATTAATAACACCAAAGTTGTGCTCTGCCGTAAAACTTTTCGGTATTAAGCAAAAGTCGGAGAATTTTGATAAAACTCTGACGTTAGCGGAACGTGTCATTTTTTGACGTTTTCGTATAAACGGTATACCTTAGATTGACAGATGCTGCGACCAAAATATTTGAGCGACCTCTAAAAATTGATAGTCCTTCTAGCACAATACCATGGCAACACATCTATAACAGTAGAGGTGTGCTCTGCCGTAACAACTTTCGGCATTTAGCACACTTCGGAGAATCTATGACAAAATGTTCGGTCGCTTCCGTTAAAACGAAAGTATGGCATACCTGCTAAAGACATGCGATGTGGACAAAATATTTAAGCGACCCCCAAAATTGCTGTGGAACACTAGCATAATACCATGGCAACAAATTAATAACACCAAAGTTGTGCTCTGCCGTAAAACTTTTCGGTATTAAGCAAAAGTCGGAGAATTTTGATAAAACTCTGACGTTAGCGGAACGTGTCATTTTTTGACGTTTTCGTATAAACGGTATACCTTAGATTGACAGATGCTGCGACCAAAATATTTGAGCGACCTCTAAAAATTGATAGTCCCTTCTAGCACAATACCATGGCAACACATCTATAACAGTAGAGGTGTGCTCTGCCGTAACAACTTTCGGCATTTAGCACACTTCGGAGAATCTATGACAAAATGTTCGGTCGCTTCCGTTAAAACGAAAGTATGGCATACCTGCTAAAGACATGCGATGTGGACAAAATATTTAAGCGACCCCCAAAATTGCTGTGGAACACTAGCATAATACCATGGCAACAAATTAATAACACCAAAGTTGTGCTCTGCCGTAAAACTTTTCGGTATTAAGCAAAAGTCGGAGAATTTTGATAAAACTCTGACGTTAGCGGAACGTGTCATTTTTTGACGTTTTCGTATAAACGGTATACCTTAGATTGACAGATGCTGCGACCAAAATATTTGAGCGACCTCTAAAAATTGATAGTCCTTCTAGCACAATACCATGGCAACACATCTATAACAGTAGAGGTGTGCTCTGCCGTAACAACTTTCGGCATTTAGCACACTTCGGAGAATCTATGACAAAATGTTCGGTCGCTTCCGTTAAAAACGAAAGTATGGCATACCTGCTAAAGACATGCGATGTGGACAAAATATTTAAGCGACCCCCAAAATTGCTGTGGAACACTAGCATAATACCATGGCAACAAATTAATAACACCAAAGTTGTGCTCTGCCGTAAAACTTTTCGGTATTAAGCAAAAGTCGGAGAATTTTGATAAAACTCTGACGTTAGCGGAACGTGTCATTTTTTGACGTTTTCGTATAAACGGTATACCTTAGATTGACAGATGCTGCGACCAAAATATTTGAGCGACCTCTAAAAATTGATAGTCCCTTCTAGCACAATACCATGGCAACACATCTATAACAGTAGAGGTGTGCTCTGCCGTAACAACTTTCGGCATTTAGCACACTTCGGAGAATCTATGACAAAATGTTCGGTCGCTTCCGTTAAAACGAAAGTATGGCATACCTGCTAAAGACATGCGATGTGGACAAAATATTTAAGCGACCCCCAAAATTGCTGTGGAACACTAGCATAATACCATGGCAACAAATTAATAACACCAAAGTTGTGCTCTGCCGTAAAACTTTTCGGTATTAAGCAAAAGTCGGAGAATTTTGATAAAACTCTGACGTTAGCGGAACGTGTCATTTTTTGACGTTTTCGTATAAACGGTATACCTTAGATTGACAGATGCTGCGACCAAAATATTTGAGCGACCTCTAAAAATTGATAGTCCCTTCTAGCACAATACCATGGCAACACATCTATAACAGTAGAGGTGTGCTCTGCCGTAACAACTTTCGGCATTTAGCACACTTCGGAGAATCTATGACAAAATGTTCGGTCGCTTCCGTTAAAACGAAAGTATGGCATACCTGCTAAAGACATGCGATGTGGACAAAATATTTAAGCGACCCCCAAAATTGCTGTGGAACACTAGCATAATACCATGGCAACAAATTAATAACACCAAAGTTGTGCTCTGCCGTAAAACTTTTCGGTATTAAGCAAAAGTCGGAGAATTTTGATAAAACTCTGACGTTAGCGGAACGTGTCATTTTTTGACGTTTTCGTATAAACGGTATACCTTAGATTGACAGATGCTGCGACCAAAATATTTGAGCGACCTCTAAAAATTGATAGTCCCTTCTAGCACAATACCATGGCAACACATCTATAACAGTAGAGGTGTGCTCTGCCGTAACAACTTTCGGCATTTAGCACACTTCGGAGAATCTATGACAAAATGTTCGGTCGCTTCCGTTAAAAACGAAAGTATGGCATACCTGCTAAAGACATGCGATGTGGACAAAATATTTAAGCGACCCCCAAAATTGCTGTGGAACACTAGCATAATACCATGGCAACAAATTAATAACACCAAAGTTGTGCTCTGCCGTAAAACTTTTCGGTATTAAGCAAAAGTCGGAGAATTTTGATAAAACTCTGACGTTAGCGGAACGTGTCATTTTTTGACGTTTTCGTATAAACGGTATACCTTAGATTGACAGATGCTGCGACCAAAATATTTGAGCGACCTCTAAAAATTGATAGTCCTTCTAGCACAATACCATGGCAACACATCTATAACAGTAGAGGTGTGCTCTGCCGTAACAACTTTCGGCATTTAGCACACTTCGGAGAATCTATGACAAAATGTTCGGTCGCTTCCGTTAAAACGAAAGTATGGCATACCTGCTAAAGACATGCGATGTGGACAAAATATTTAAGCGACCCCAAAAATTGCTGTGGAACACTAGCATAATACCATGGCAACAAATTAATAACACCAAAGTTGTGCTCTGCCGTAAAACTTTTCGGTATTAAGCAAAAGTCGGAGAATTTTGATAAAACTCTGACGTTAGCGGAACGTGTCATTTTTTGACGTTTTCGTATAAACGGTATACCTTAGATTGACAGATGCTGCGACCAAAATATTTGAGCGACCTCTAAAAATTGATAGTCCTTCTAGCACAATACCATGGCAACACATCTATAACAGTAGAGGTGTGCTCTGCCGTAACAACTTTCGGCATTTAGCACACTTCGGAGAATCTATGACAAAATGTTCGGTCGCTTCCGTTAAAACGAAAGTATGGCATACCTGCTAAAGACATGCGATGTGGACAAAATATTTAAGCGACCCCCAAAATTGCTGTGGAACACTAGCATAATACCATGGCAACAAATTAATAACACCAAAGTTGTGCTCTGCCGTAAAACTTTTCGGTATTAAGCAAAAGTCGGAGAATTTTGATAAAACTCTGACGTTAGCGGAACGTGTCATTTTTTGACGTTTTCGTATAAACGGTATACCTTAGATTGACAGATGCTGCGACCAAAATATTTGAGCGACCTCTAAAAATTGATAGTCCCTTCTAGCACAATACCATGGCAACACATCTATAACAGTAGAGGTGTGCTCTGCCGTAACAACTTTCGGCATTTAGCACACTTCGGAGAATCTATGACAAAATGTTCGGTCGCTTCCGTTAAAACGAAAGTATGGCATACCTGCTAAAGACATGCGATGTGGACAAAATATTTAAGCGACCCCCAAAATTGC